>CM040246.1:130218085-130468254 GCA_022545495.1 Chrysanthemum lavandulifolium | reverse complement strand
TGGTTTCTCCTCTGCAGGGTCCAACAAGAATACCTGTGATGGAGAGTGAAGCCCAGCAATTGAACCACCAAATATTATAACACGCCCACATGGCATACTCATGGCTACATGGTCTAGCCTAGGTGGTGGAACCACCGCACTCTGGGTCCCTACCCTGTAAAAGCATTGCATTCCAACAGCCTCCATTTAGGACTCTCATCCATCAAATCTATAGTATATGCCTCCTCGATCTTAGCCGTAGTGACCACTGTTGGCAAGCCCACCATACATAAGAATCTTAGTCCTTCCATAAACTGAGAGTGAATGGCCCAGTCGAGACGGCGGGACTCTTGAAGTCGGAATCTCTCTCCATGTTGGTTTCTCCATTGTGAGATCGAGTAAAAAGTGTCGTTTAGAAGGACTCCGGCATCAGTGCACCCACCTGAGACTACTAGTTTTGACCCTTCTATAGTGCATGAGCTATGCCAAGATCTAGGTGGAGGTGGACCCCCACCAAACACTTCTATCCATGTCGGTTGTTGCGCGTCTAGGTCTAGAACAAACACATCATTCAGCAATCCTTGTTTTCCACATCCACCAAACACCACTAACCAAGACCCATTAAGGCATGAAAGAGTGTGCCCCCAACGACCCGGTGGGGCTGACTTAACACTTACTTGACGCCACTCGGGTTTGACAGCATCAAGATTGAGAACAAAAGTATCATCCATTGGCTGCATGTTAACTCCTTCCCCTCCAAATAGAACCAGTCGGTTCCCAGCAGCACATGCACTGAAATTGCAGCGTGAAGGCTCCACCGCACCTCCTACTCTAAGTTTCTTCCAACAAACAGCCTCGAGAGTGGTGAGTTCACGAGCTAAACGACCCCACCCTAATTTATTTGTCATGTGTTCTAATGCACCAGTTACTTCTCTTCCCCAAGCATTTTGACACACCATTTTTCTCACATGTTCGTTCTTTGTAAGTTGGCGAATTCTTCTACACACAGACCCAATCAAGCAACATCTCTAGGTGTTAACCGTGATAAGATATTTTGAGCCATTACTTCATCAGACAGTTGTAGAATTCCACATATCTCTTGGCATTCTATATACTTCATTTGCCCGCTATTTGGGAGTATTTTCCCATTACTTGTTCGGATTGATTCTTGCAAGTCTCTTTAAATACAGGGTATGATACACTATTTAGATCGATTTTGGTTTCTGTGAAGACCTGTATGCCTATTATGAGTGTGACTACGCCATCATCATCATGTATGGGAGCAAGTCTGAGCCTGTTCACCATTGGAGTACCATCTTTTCTGAAGTTGAGAAGTTCTCCTTGGAAATCAATGCCTTCGTTGAGGCATCTTCTGATCTCTGACACACAAACAGGGTCCACTAAAGGATGGCGTCTTTGGGCTCGAGGGTCTCTGTACTGCAAGAAACGACTGAAAAAAAAAAGAAAAAAGAAATTCCAAAATTAGTTACATGATCCAGAATAACCAAATATATCTAGCCATATATATAAATAAAGCGCTATTATACAATCAGACAGTAATGCGAGTGAACGTAAAGAAAAGAGTACATATAGCAGAATCAAGTAAAGGATGAATGCGTATAGTAACATTGTTCATTCCAAATCAACCCAGTTGTAATAAAGACTCAAGTTATGTTCTGGTTGGAATCACTAAAGTTGGCAGCTAGTACTCTCTTCAATTCAAGTCGAACAATTTGATGCATGCAATGTTTCTCTCGCAAAAAAAACATTCATTTTACGTTTAACAAACACAACCTGAAGAGGTTTCTGCGTAGCGAACAAGTAAGCAAAAGAAATGCGCTAACGTAAATTCTCAACAGCAATCTCGATTTTCAGCAACAAATAGGAGCATTATCTGAATCCCATGTACTAATTTGATTGACTTTTATATGAGGTGTTGAATTATCAGTTAAAATCATAAACTGTATGGAGCATATTATAGTAAGCTATTTAAATAAGCTTTAGTAACAACAATCAATGAATAAACAAATGAAAATTATTGGAAACAAATGATACAAGTAAGTAACAACCAATAATTCAAACACATAATAATAATTCATAAACATCAAATATTTTATATTTATCAGATCTAAAACAAATATACAATTCAATACTTATTTAACAGTTGATAGTTGAATTAAATTCAAAAAGCATAAAAAGAAAGAAAGATACCAATTCCTGCCAAGAACCTCGTCAGCACGATAACCAGTAGCAGATTCAAAGACCTTATTAACATAAATAATAGGAAAATCAGGTTCCATAGCATCCGAGACCACAATTGAAGTGGGAATCATCGGATTAAAAAACTCACCCAACCTCATTAAAAACCCATCATTTATCATACCCACCGATGATGAATCATCATCTGAATCTGAGTAATCATACTCACAATCATTTTTACATTTCTGTTTCTTGGTTTTCCTCAGATCATTATCATCAGAATCCTCCTTGTGTTGTAAAAATCCCATGGTGAAAATGAAAGGTGGAACTATGTGTGTTTTTGTTTTTGCTTTTGAGAGAAAGATATTTATGAAAATATCTTCTATGAGTGTGCAAATGGAAGTAGAAATATCCGGTGGGTGGTATTTTTATAATATGAGCAACTGTTTTTGTTTTTTCATGTTTTGATTACTTGTATTATTGCGTTCTAAAGTTATACACGTGTTGCTTTGTACGCCGATGTATAAATCTTTTGAGATATATGACACGTCAAGAAAATATGCATATGATATCGAGATATTTTTTGAATGTCGTTCAAACAAAGATATTTTTTGAATGTTAACTTTTAATGACAATTTTACTTGACATAGTCAAAATGAATGTGAAATCGCGCGATCGACGCATTCTTTTAATGAGACGTGGATTTAGAATTGATGAATAATAGGAAAATTTGTTTGGATATTTATTTGGTTAGTCTTGAATAATCGACTTTCTGAATCTGATTAAAACCTTATGACTATTTTCGTGCCACTGAGCGACTTACTTGAACTACACTTAAACCTTAGGGACTATTTTGCCAAATTCTATAGATAGTTATTAATTACGGAACTACTGCAACGACACTTAAACCCAGGACTATTTTGCCAAATTGCTATAAATAACAATGAATCTTAAAGGACTTACTTTGACAACTTAAAGCTCGAATTATTTTTGCCAAGATGCTAAAGATAGCATTTAATGTGTTAGCTTATTACTTGTTTTCTTCCGTCTTTTAGTATATATAGTAATTTGCAAGATGCTAAAGATAGATTTAATGTGTTGAACTTTATTCGCTTTCTCCCCGCCTTTTAGTATATATAGTAATGATATTAAGAAAAGTCCGTTGATGGAACTGGAATATGTTCTGAAATTGGAATGTTAAAAATTGAAATGTTAAGGATTTAGAATTTGAAGAAATTAAAATTGCAAAAATTAATGTGTGTTTGATTGAAAAAAATAAAAATATTTTTTATTAAAATATTTAAAATTTTATTTTAAATTAAAATTAATAAACCGAGTAATAATAATAATAATAATAATAATATGCACAACGTAAATGCGTCAGTGAAGTGGGTGTGAAGTTCAGGCATAACCTGGTGCGTGATATTCTGGTTGATATATGTTTCAAGGTGGGGATCATGGTGCGGAAGGAGGCTCCAATGAGGTTTCTCTCTAGGGCTGGGAAAGAGCTTCGTCCAACAGACGTGCGTGTTTTGATGCGTGTTTTGATGTGACTGAGATCTCTCCTTTTGCTGGTATTGATGCATCTTCGTGGCCCCCAAGGGTAGCCTTACACAACACAGTGGAGAAGAAGAAAAAGAAATACGTGTCTGTATGTGAAGACAACGGTTATAAGTTCATACAATTTGCTTTTTCAACATTTGGGGAGCTTGAGAAGACTTTGGATACTACACTTTCGTGTCAAGCACTATCATTGTTAGCCATTCAAATAATGCCAAAGTGGTACCTTTATTTTTCACATATTAAGTTTTGTATTCGAGAAAAAGTGAGATTAACCAGTAGTGCCCCGAACCCACCAACTTCAGTAATATCCTTTTGGTTTTAATTAAGTGATGGTTTTATTAAAAAAATAATAAATAAAATAAAATAAATAATAATAATAATAATAATAATAATAATAATAATAATAATAATAATAATAATAATAATAATAATAATAATACGGATATATGTTTGAATGTATTTGGGATCTCTCCTTTGCGGGTATTGATGCAACTTTGTGGGCTCAGGATGGTAGCCTACATACATATGGAGAGAGAAGAAAAAGAATATATGTCAAAATGTGAAAAAAAAGCATTACAAGTTCATTCCATTTGCTTTTTCTACATTTGGGGAGCTTGACACGGAAGCTTTGGATACACTTTCACGCATCAGGCCGTTGTTGTTAGCCACTCGAATAATGTCGAGAGTGGTGCTTTTAATTTCATAGACTAAGTTTTATCCGGAAAGGGTGGGAGTCCATTGGTGTGCCCTGGGAAACCCATCGATTTCTTATAAAATCCCCGGTTTTCTAATGAGCGATGTTTTCTAATGAGCGATGTTTTTAATAAAAGTGTTGTTTATAATTAAATAATAATAATAATAATAATAATAATAATAATAATAATAATAATAATAATAATAATAATAATAATAATAATAATAATAATAAGCGATTGTATTTATCTTTCATAGAGTGAACTTTTGTATTAAGAAAGAAGTAGGAGACAACTCGTGCCTAAACTCTCATCCAACTTCATGTAAATTTTTATAGTAAATAAGATATTATTAATTATTATAATTGATTTTGGATGAAAACATAACGAATTTCATAAAATTGTAAAATTGCTCACATTTTGCTATGAAATGTTAAATTTCATATAAATAATGTTTTGAAGGATTTCATTCTATTCTATTTGCCAACCAAACACGTTAAAGAACGAAATTCATATTCTGAATTCGAAACTTTGAATTCGCTAACCAAACACGTTATGTAATGGAATCAGATTCAAATTTCATCAGAATCCTGAAGATTCCGCGAACCAAACGAGGCCATATGGAAAACTTAAATTATATTTCATTGACATACTATAATACTCTCCAGGAAATATGATATCTTTACTACTTATAAAGAGTTTATGTTTTTTCTTTAAACTTAAAGTTAGTTTGTCTAAATTATTTTTAAGTATCCAATAAACTTGACAGCATTTAAAAATTTGGCAACTTAAATTATTTCTTAATCAATTTTAAACTTGACAACTTTTCAAAAACACACATTATACTAATTTTAAAAAACACACGCTTTGTATTTCAACAATATACGATTTACATCAAAAGTTGAACCAAAATCAAATTTCATGAATATAATTATTTCACGTAATGTGGATTGTTTTACGCGAGTATACGTATAGTACAGTTAAATAAGTGTAATGTCTTGATACTTATAATTTTTGCTCATGTGTAAATTAAGTTAGTTTGAGTTAAATTGCCCTCTTTTTTCGTAGATACCGAATTTTTTAAAAAATTGAGCAAGTCAAACCAAAACAAAAAAGAAGAGTGTACCTATAAAGGTACAATAGAAAAATGAAAGAATGATATTCTGGGGGATGGGGCGGTGCTATAGCAACTCACCAAGATGTTACGTCTAAATAGTTTAAAATAAAATAAAATAAAATAAAAATAAAAATAAAAATAAAAATAAAAAGTTTAACCAACTTGCTCAAAAAAGATATAGTTTAACCAAAGATATTTTTTAAATCCATTTGACAAAATATCTTCTTTTTATTCAGCCAATCATTTTCATCCACGTCACCCACGATATTTCTTGTTAAGATATTTTCAGCATCGACTTGGCAGGGATCTTTCTTTAAATTCTGTTCTCATGATGTTACCCATTTGGCCACTTGTTGAAATTTTATACACCATTAAAAATTCTTATAACAAAAGAGAAGATAGTAATTATGTGGAAATAAAAAGTGAACCTTACCTTTTCTATCGACAGCAACAAATTATTGTAGAAGTGTCTAGAACTAGAGATATTTTGTTTGCATTTTCGACATTCCTCGCATCGACGCATCATATCTTTTTAAATTTTCGTCCGGCTTAAAACAAATATTACATTGTAAATTTAGTTGTTTAAAGACAATTATTTATTTTAAGTTACAAACCCACATGACATTTCTGAAATAAAAGAACCTTTTGTGTCCTCATAAAATTGTGTGATGTTACTAAACTAGACATTTATTTTGGAAAAAAAAAGTGTAATAGTATTCGTATAACGGTTTATCATTGTTTTCATGACTAAAGATCGTCAATTGATATGCACACATTTAATCTGAACTGAGACACCTCAATTCATACACATTGTTCTCTCTTGTTAAAAAGATATAGTTATTCTCTCATCGGTATCTTTATTCGAAAAATGAGGCAAAAGTTTGGCAAAAAGGAATTACTACCCTCTGACGAAGATCTATATGCACTAAATAATTAGGAGGAAGATCCTCTCAAGTTTAAACACAACTTGACTCAATTTAAGGAATTATAAGCTAGAGGTAGAATCAAATGAGAAATATAATTAAGATGAGAAGAATGAGAGAAAAACAACAACCACAAATATTAGATGCATTCATAAAATAGATACATCTCCTTATTATTTCATTTTCCTTATTTGAAATATGTGACTACAATTCTTTCTCACTCTTCTCATTTTTTTTCACTAGATCCATACCCTTATAAGCTATTTGATTTGATTCAATGGCTCAAATCAAAAGAACATATTTTGATTTGGTCGTTGGATCGAATCCAACGACTCATGATTATTCAACTTGGGTCGAGTTGTGTTATCTGACTTGAGAGGATCGTTTTCAAATAATTACAACTTATTAGTTGTTTGTTACGTAGGTTTTGCCATCTTGGAATGAAAAGATTCTTTAATTTGTAGTTTGGTTTAATGCTTTTGAAATAGAATAAAAGCTTTCAATCAAAACTTATTCCATGATAAATCGAGAGGTTTGGGTGAAATTTATATACTTTTCCGACACACATTTATTCACAGCCACATGTTTAACCACTATCTCATAATTTATTTTTTAAAAGCACCTGGTATCGTTTTTGCCGTCCCTCGTCGTGCCACTTGGCACATTCTTCGTCCCTCGCCATGACACCCTCTACCCTCGCCGTTGTGAGTCTTGTCGTCTGCACTGCGAGGTTCAAGTCTGACAAACTAAACGTTGGAGCAAATGGAGCATTTTAAATTTTCAAACATTACTACCCTTTTCAAATGGCCATTTTTTTTTTTTTTTTTTTTTTTTTTAAATAAACTTAACCCACCCTATAAATACCAAACCATAAACCAACATTTTTCTCACTATAATTCAACCAACATATTTCATTACTCTCTATATCTCAAGTCTAAGAAAAAACAATGTCTCAAAACCCGAATGAAGGAGGCTATTTCACGAACCTCCTCAATTCAAACCCACCACAATACGGGGGTTCGTCAAACCCGTCTACCCCCTCGTCGCAAAATTCTAACACGTCGTCGCCATATGGTATGCAATAATTCAATCCCCAAGAAATTTCTCTTAATCAACAATATTCGTTTCAACAAGGATTCACAAATTCTCCCGGACGATTTCCACCACCACAATTTTTTAACCCGTCACAACCTCCAACGTTTCATCAATCTCAACCACAACCACAAATTGAATCACAACCGTCCGGTTCTCAATTCAAAGTACCACAAGCACGTGAACCGTCCAAAGGTAGAAAAAAACCATGGCAAAAAAAAAAAAAAAAAAAAAAAGTGGATTTGGCGCGGACGATGAGGATGATGTGGAAGCAGTAGGGCAGACTATGAAAAGGAAATGGAGCAAGTCCAAAGAAAAGTTAGTTGCGGAAATTTGGATAGAAATTTCGCAAGACAAAGATACGGGAAATAACCGTTCCGAAGATTTCTTTTGAAACGACATTATGGAGATTTCAACGTTCAGACTGCCGATGACCCTCGTACCAAAAATATGATCGCGGGTAAATGGACGAGGATTAATGGTGATTGTAAAAAATTCAACGCTATTTATAAACATTTGCAGCGTAGAAGTGGCGAAAATGAGCACGATCATCTCGAAAATGCGAAGAAGAACTTTGAAAAACGCCTTGGTGCGAAGGAGTTCGCGTATGTTCACGCTTGGGAGGTCTTGAAAATTAACCGAAATGGGATCTTGAGGATCCGATAGACATTACATGTCTCGAGGATATATTGGCCAGACAAACGACCTCGTCCGAAAGACGGCGGCAAAGAGTCGAGCGCAAAGAAACAAAAGCCGACTTCAACGTCGAGTGAGCTCGGTGGGAGTCAAACGAGTACATTCTGGGACAATTATCCGAAAAATATTCGCAAAAGCCGACGTTCAAATGGCTTGTTACAAGGCGAGGAGGAGAAGGAAGTAAGGCGTTAGAGATGAAGGAAATGAAGTTTCTCTGCTAGATCCCGACATCGTTACTAACCCTAGAAAAGCGATATCATCCAGGAAGAGACAAGCAAAAATAATGAAGAAATATCAAGATGCCGATGCCGATGACGAGTAAAATGTTTAAGTTTCCTATTATTAATATGTGTTATATTTTTTCCCCGTACCGTTTTTTTCTTTTTCGTATCGTATTTTTTTCGTACCGTTATTTATAGTTGGCGTGTAATATTAGTATGTTGTAATGTATTTTAATTTTTAATAAAATGAATTTAGTTTATTTGGTAATTTGAATAAAAAAATAAAGTTGTAAGTGGTGAGCCCTAAATAAGTAAGTTGAGGTTAGTTGTGAGTGATGAGGGTTAGTTGTGGAGGTTTGTTATAGTGATGTGGCACCCGTGGGCCCTGAATGAGTAAGTTAACTTCTTCATGACACCTAGTGCTCTTTCTGCTATCCTACTATTTCATAATAATATTTTAAAATTAATTATTAATTTATAAGTTATATATATTTTTAATTAATTATACATTTTCTCTCTCATCTTTTTCTTTCAAACCCTTCTTAAATTCAAATCCAATTAAAATCCCACTTACAAACCAAACGCACCATAATATTATAGTCTAGTTTTGATATTGGTAAATGTACAAAGAATACAATGTTATAGAGCGTTTGAACTTTTAACACTTTTTCAAAGCAATGAGTATCATGGCGAAAACCTTATTTTTAATGTCATGCCATGTTACATTAGCTTTAACATCTCATTTACTTACAAAATTAAATTGATCATCCTTTCAGACATTCATAACATCACCTTTCTTGATCAACTATTTTATTTTATTTTCATTTTTCTAAAGCAACTAATTTTTCATTCATTAAAAATAAAATACGAGCATTACATAAAAAAACACACGAAAAGATGTTACGAAAAAAAACCAAAAATAAATTTATATTTAATGTTTATATTTTTGTAAAATACACGGTTGGTCCCTAATCTTGTACTTACGCATCACGCTGGGACAAAAGTTGCCTTTTTCATCGCCGGGAGTCCAAAACAAGTTTTTTTTATAGGCTAAACTCGTCTCTTAACCATTAACGCCAGGTCAACATCTGATTTTTGTTAGTTAGTCAAGGGTATTATAGTCCATACACATTTATACCACACCTTAACTCAACCAGAGAAAAGCTATTCGTATACCATCTTGATAGTTTCCTTCCCTCGTCACACAACCCTCACATACACTTTAACAATGTCAAACAAGGACCTTACTTTTACAGCAGTAACTGATGAGATGGTAAAATATGTGAATGCCAAATATGGGGATACTTGGTTATAAGAAGATGAAATGTCTGATGAAATGTTTGAAGATTTATGCAGATTTGCGAAAGAAGCTGAAGTGATGAAAGGTTAGTTGGTTTTTTTGTATTTGTGTGATTGGCATTTTAAGGTTACTAGTCAGGAATGAGCATAAATAACCCTATTTTATTTGCAAGAAATCCGAGCAGTGTTAGAATCTGCCAAAAAAAAAGGATTATAGCAAACTAAAGGTATCTGACGATATAATTGAGTATGTCATGGCTACTTATGGGAATAAGTGGGATATAGGAGATGACATTGCTGATGTGATACTTGAAGACTTGTGAGAAAAATATGGGGGAATAAGGAGTTTGAGAAAGGTTAGACTTAATATTTGCAAACTAAGAAAGTTGTAATGGGTGAACTCTGATTTCTTTCTGTTTTGGCTATCTTTCCAGATACTAACTTGAAAGGAAATGAAGTTGATGTCATCATTATTTCAGACACATCTGATGATGAGTTTGGGATCATGTCTTCTAAGAGTACTACTTTGAAAGGTTCCACTTCCCAAGCTTCCAAGGCTTCCACTCCCAATATTGCACTTGGTCTTGGAGCGGTTGTGGGATGCTCCAGCACAAATATGAATGAGTGTTATGTGCCTCCCCCTAAGGAGCTCAACTCTCCCCCCATGAATATCAAGTCTTCCATCAAGAAGTTCACCTGTTAGTTTTAGTTGTTGATGTAATGAAGATGTATATTTTTTGGCTGATGATGGTTACTGAAAACGATACATGTTAACATGTATATTTTGCTTTATATGGTATAATTAGTTGGTGGTGTATGTATATTTTGGCTTTGTTGTTTTCAGTTTGTAGTTTGCATTTGCTTATGCAGTTTAGGTGGGTGTTTGGAAAAACTCATTTTGACTTATAAAGTCAACATAAACCAAAAAATTAGAGTAACCACGCCGAATTGTTTTAGTCTTTAAAATATCTTTTGTTTGCATTTGTAGTTTTGATTTTGCTGTTTACGTTGTTCATGTTGCAATTGGATGTGCAGTTTAGGGGCTGTTTGGAATAACACAATTTGACTTATAAAGTCAACAGATACAAATTGTAACCAAAATTAAATTCTTATAACAAAAGAAGTACACACATATCAGTTAAGTTACATTTAGACTGAAAGACAACATAGCATTTCTTGCAGGTAATTCACTTGGTTAATTGACTAGTAGGCGATCCATTTGGTCTTTCAGTTGAAGGTGGTTCACGTGGTGTTTGTCTTGGGCGTTCTCCATTTGGTCTTTCAGTTGTAGGTGCTTCAAGTTCACGTAGTGTTTGGCTTGGGCGTTCTCCACTTGCTATTTCAGCTGCTGGTGGTTCACTTTCTTCTTCTTTACTGCCTAAGGAGGCATCAACTATAGTAGATGTAGAAATATGTAGACCAATTACATATCCACCACTATCTCTTGTAGTTGTGTTTTCCCTTGTAACACCATCTCTACCAGTATAAGATGTGTTTCCCCTTATGTCAAGGCACAATGGACAAACATACCACATGAAATCTCTATAAGGTGGACGCCTTGCAAAAAAGGTCAATCCAGCCCTATTTTCACTTTCAACCCAACAGTCAAGGCATACCATTTGACAACCATTTTTTGCATCCATGGTGATAATATGTTGGTATGATAAAGAATTGATGACTTAAGATGTATCATATAAGTAGATGGGAGTTGTCATTGTTGAACAAGTAGATGGGAGTAAAGAAAACATAAATGCTTAAAATTGAGTCAACATACGCAGTTTAGGGGGTGTTTGGAATAACCAATTATAACTTATAAAATCAACAAAAACAAATTTATTTCAAACATGATAGTGTCCAAATTACAAATGGCTACAAGCCTACAACCTTCTAACGATGAATCAACATTTTTATCCAAAGACATATGGATGTCTTGGATATAAATCCTCCATGACCACTCCATAGTAAGTCGCCTCAAACTCGCTTCTTCTAGCCAATTTTCCTCTTCCTTTCCTCTTCAATTCTTTTGTACATTCTCTCCTTTTCCAAAAACTGCTGGAATGCTTCTTCATCCACCATTGTCTGCTCTTCATCTTCCTCCAACATTGTGTGTTCTTCTTCTTGCTCACAAAGAGCTTCAAGAAACTCTTGTTCCATAGTCTGCCTTATATCGTCTTCATCCATCAATTGCAAAAGTAATAGATTTGCACATCAACTAGAATGTAAACACCAAGAACAATCGTTATACAAATGATAATTAAATGAATACATGTTGCCTTCTGCCATCAGAATGCCTTTTTCTACCTCGCACCTTTGTTTCCTTTGTTGGTTTTGGTACTTGATCCTTGTGATACCTAGACTTATTATGTCCAACACTTTGACAATTGGAGCATTTAATCTGTTTACGAGCTCTAGATTTACCAATTTTGATGCAATTTCACTTAATTGAGGCTTTAGGTTTATGAATTCAAATTTGGGGTAAAATGTGAGAATAAAGTGCTTCCTATAACTTTATGCAAATGTGAGGACATGATAGGGGACTAAAACTTTAGTCCCCTATATTCTTACACTATTTATGCAAGGACCATAGTTCTACCAACACCCAATACAATCAAAACAGATATAACAACAATCAAAGGGGAATACAAAAATTAACAACAAAATTAAAAAATTATAACACAAGAACATAACATATAGATTCATTAATTTCATATTAAACATTAAATATTCAGTACATATTTTTCCAAAAAAAAATGAAAACATAACCACTTGATTTCCCTTCACATCACTTTGCCTTCCTAAGATCATCAAGGAAGTTGTTCCTGTCAAACACCTGAGAGTGTGTTTGATAGATCATCTTCTTTATCTCCAAGGCCTTCAAGACATTTGCCTTTTGCTTCTTGCAAAGATCCACAAGAAACTTGTAGTTCATCACCGAAGGTCGAAAGCCTTCGAGCTCAGAGATATATTCTTGGGTTTCCTTCATACCAAGAATCAAGTCAGACAAAGTCTGTTGGAGCCCATTAGCAATCTGGATGTCCTTATCGTTTTCTCTCTGGTAAAAGAGAGAAATCGAGTCAAACTTGTAGTCAGACTTGGAAGCTTTGGCGAGTTCTTGAAGACGTGGGAAGTTAGCCATTCGGAGATTGTTGTGATTATGTGAGAATATGTATTTTTCGATTGTTGGTATGCAAATGGTATAGGGTATTAACCCATAAATAGCAAAAACACCGGGACCTTTCAAATTCATGGACTAATTGTGAAGTTAGTAAAAAGCCAAATAGTCAAGTTTCTGTAATAAAAATACGCGGGAATTTTAAGTGCAAAAAATGGCTAACTGACTAAATTCAGGGACCAAGTGTGACATATGAAACTTATTACCCTGCAACTTGACCTTTGCCTTCCTTGATACACTTATACACAATTAATGTGTTGCCAAACACCAAAATAACCCAACTAATAAGATCCGAAAACATAAACACTCTCATAATAACCCGACCCAATAAAGTAAACCCAATCCAAACCAAACCTAACATACATCCACACTCACGTACTGAAACACACATCAAGTCAAACCCATTCGTAAAAACACAAAGTAAAACCATGAAAGACAGGAACATCTTTGTGTCAACTTTTAAGGATGTTCAGGAAGAAGAAGAAGGTGAGGTCTTGTTCAGAATCCACTGTAATGAGTTTTTTGATTATAGCCCACTCAGGTATGAAGGAGGTTCATTAATTAATCTGTTTGCCTTTACCAGTGATAGGGATATATTTAGTTCAAGCCTTGATAATGTATTATTAGAGATTAATGTACAAAAATGGGCGTTGTTTTTCCGTGATCCTAAAGAATCCCTAGAAAATGGTTTGCATTTGATTCATATTGTTGATGATGTTCATACTTTGTTTGCACTGACTGAAACACATGAGTCAGTTGATATATTTGTTTCACACAAGCCCCAAAAGTTAGCACAATTTTACTTAAAAAACATAAGTTTTGAAGTTGTGGGTTGGGTAGAGCAAGATGCTAACTTTCGAATGGTTAGTCCAACACCTTTAGGACTAGGCGTAAATGGCGGGGATAGATAGGAAAAAATGCGAGGGGTGGAACCAAGACACCAACAGGTGAAAAGTGGTGTTGTAATCAAAGAGGAAGAAGGGGTTGTAGATAAAAAAGGAGAAAATTAAAGGATAAGGAAAGCTGCTTGAGGAAGAGGATGTTTTGCACAAAAAAAATGGAAATAAGTTGTTCAACAATTTAAGCGAGGTTTTGATGGGAAGGGGAAGGCTAAAATGGTTGAGTTTGCAAGTTTTGATGTTGAAAACTTGGTTGGTTTTGATGGGAAGGGGAAGGCTAAAAGGGTTGGTGGTGCTGCTGCTGATGTTTCTAGCGGTGTTAAAACACCCTTTAGAAGCAGAGAAAGGATTACAAACTGCGTCTTTGCACTTTTCGCCCAAAGGCCATCCTAGGTGATGTTTCAATGATGAATACCACGTCATGTGTTTAATTCTTGTAAGTTGTAATCGTACAGTACCTAACTTATATGTTTGTTGTTTGCATACTTGTTTTTGCAGACAAGGTAGCGGTAGCATCATCACTTTAAGGTTCATGTTTTGTGTGTTCATCAGTTTATGGATATCGACGACTAATGTGTAGATCATTTGAAGGTTCAGTAGTTGAACGTATTGAAGTGGAAATTGAACCATCTTTTATATTTTGTGAAATGTCAGTAGAACCATGTATCGAGACAATGACTCAAGTAGTTTCGATTATTTTCGATTACATCAAACATTGAACATATAGTTGACTGTTATAAGTCAACTTGTTAAATAGTTGGTTATGTATAATATTTGTTTGTTTGTCCTATGGGTTAAATTTTGTGAGATAATACATTGTTTAGCAGTTGACTTTTATAAAGTCATACTTAACATGTCAGGTGTAATGGTTTAATTAGCTCAAACAATCACCCTTTTCTGTGTTGGTGGAATTGTCTTGGGTTAGAATTAACTAAGGGGTGGTATAAATGTGTATGGACTATAATACCCTCGACTAACTAACATAAATCAAACGTTGACCTCGGCGTTAATGGTCAAGGGACGAGTTTAGCATATAAAAAACTTGTTTTGGACTCTCGGCGATGAAAAAGGCAACTTTTATCCCAGTGTGATGCGTAAGTACAAGATTAGGGACCAACTGTGTATTTTAACCTCTTTTTGTCGTATTTCCTCTTTATGAAAGTTGGTGCTTTATGTATCCTCATCCGACAACCCTGCGGTGCTCGTGGCGAGAAACTTCAATCCTTCCAACGTCATTATAGTCGCCTCATGTGTTTGAGTCATTTCGTACATTTCTTGAGCAACCTCACATTTGAATCTCAGTTTCTCTGACACCTTTCCCAAAATCTTGCATGTTACTCTCTTGGTCCCGGACTTTGTCTCCGATTTACTTTTTTAACTTTCATGGTTTGCCGGTGGGACATGTTCTCGGATCATCTCCGAATAGCTTGTTGAATTCTAGATCTTCATTTGGATTAACGGGTTCAATGACATCCCATGTTGTAACACCTCCAATTTCATAAATGCAGTGAAATTCTCGTAAAATGGAGTGAAAAATTAAGCTACATGTAAGATGGTTATGTTTTAAGGTAGTATATGATGTTAAATTTTGAAGAAAAGTAATTAATTATAAAGAAACTATTTCCAAAAAAAGGGTTCTTTGAGCGTTATGGCGCACACCATTCATATAGCGCCCGTTATAACGTGGGTGTTTACCATCATTATCCAGTGTCATGCCACGGTATTGATGTTGTCCACATCAACGTTGGCGTCGGTACAATGTTATGGCACCGTGTGCTTTTAAAGTATCAATTTCATTGACTAATTATATAGAATTGTTAGGCTGGGCACACTCGTGACCCAGGTCACAAGTGCCACATCAGCTTTCTCTCTTTGGCGACCAGACAATAGTCGATGACAGACATTTTTTATTTTTTTTATTTTTTTTTAATTCAAACATTTTAAACAACAAATTTAAATTCATTAAAATTAAAAAGATTACAGTACGAAATTCAAATAAACATTAAAAACAATACGTAAATTATTCAAATAACGTTAAAAATATTAAAAAAAATCTTCATCGTCTTCCTCATTGTCATCGTCACTATCGACTTCATTCTCTTCATTGACATGATTTCGACGATTTCTCCAAATGTGTTCGATCAAATCAGATTTTAGGTGTTGATGAGTTGATGCGTCCATTAGCTCCTGAGTAACTACTAACGATTCTTCATGCGATCTTAAGGGATAATGATCTTGGTGTCCCTCATTTTCGAACCATGTAGGACACATCGCTCGCTGCTTGTGTCGAACGATAATATTATGTAATATGATACATGTATACATAATATCTTGGACATCCTTTTTAAACAACCCTCGAGCAGAAACTTTAAGCATTTTTCACTTCTTCTTCAACACACCAAAAGCCCGCTCCACATCTTTTCTTGTCGCTCGTGTTTCCTCTTGTACAATATTCTTTTTCATCACTGTGGGAGGATTTGAAATGGACTTCATAAGAACGGACCATTGTGAATATATCCGTCAAGAAGATAATATCCCTTTTATAAGCCACATCGTTAGCCTCGAATTCAAGGTCCGTGCTCTCCCGCATTTGATATCATTGAAAACAAGCGGAACGACGTAAAGCGTTTACGTCGCTATTCATTCCGGAGACACCAAAGTACGCATGCCAAATCCATAAATCTTAGGAAGCGACCGCTTCCAACAAAATGAATGGATGTGGCCCGTGATCACCCTAGCATATTGAGCTCTCAAATTATTTGGGCAATTCTCCCACTCCCAACTTGTACAATCAATGCTTCCCATCATCCCAGGAAAGCCATGCTTATGCTCGTGATGAGCATATAATCTTTCAAGGTCAGAATACGTGGGCTTTTGCAAATACTAAGCACCATATAACTCCATGATAACCTTGCAAAACTTACGGAGACAATCACGGGATGTTCTTGCAGCCATTGCCAGATTCTCGTCAAGAGAATCTGGAACGGCCCCGTATCCCAATTGACGAATGGCCGCAGTACATTTGACCAATGGGCTAATACTAGGTATGCCCCTAGCATCAAGAGTTTGTTGAAAATAAGTAGAATGATCGGTTACCTCTCGAACAATTTATGTGAATAGTTCTCGGCTCATTCGGAACCGTCGACGGAATGTTCTTGCGTCGAACTGCGGGTTTTCGGAGAAGTATGCCGCCACTAAACGATTATGAGCACCCTCATGATCCCTACGTATGTACCTTCGTCGAACTTTTGGCTGTGATGCTTTGTAAGCCTTCCAAGCAAAATCCGCAAACTCCACTAACTCACTAAAAACTTCTTCATCGTCGGAAGACGAAGAAGAACTGAATAAAAGCTCGAACGACATATTAAAGAATGTGTTTGAAGGTATTGGGATAAAATTGTTGATTGAAATTGTGTGTTTTAGAAATGTGATTGAGTTAGTATTTATAGGAAAAGTTAAAGTTTTTTTTTTTTTTTTTTTTACATGTCAACGGTTGGATTTTTGAAAATGGGAAATGGGAGAATATGGACACATTAATATCGGTTGGAATTTCAACCGATACCCAAAATGTTGCCCCTCGACCGATTTGATGACCATGGGTTCACAGTGGAGATGACCGATGTGTATATCGGTCGTCGACACAAAATTCGGGTGACCAACCGATTTTCAAAGTTCGACTGTGCCCTGCCTTAGCATCGACAAGTCTCGCAGTCCGACATATAAGCCCACACAAGGCATAATTATAAACAGATTTGCAATAGTAAAAGTACTCCAGTTTATAGTAGGCATTGAGATGAGCGTGACAAAACGAATCATTAGCTTTTAAATTCTTAAACCTTGATTGAATGCATCAAATAATTACAACTTATAGTGATCGATGATTTAAAACTAAATATCAACCTTATAATTTATTTTTTAAGCTTGTATTAGAAAACCGAACATTGTACAAGCAATAGTGAGCTATCAAAACCGGATTTTTAATCGACCCGGTAGAGTCACCGGGTCACCGGTTCAACCGCCGGGTCAACCTGACATGAAAAAAACCAAACCTGATTTGACCCGTGTCACTTAAAACCCGACGGATCTAACCGGGTTTCACATAGTCACAAAACCGGTTAGTTTTGACACGTTTTTTGGGCCTCGACCGGTTCGACCGGTTGACCCGGCGAAATTGAACCGAGTTTCAAAACACTGGCTATCAACTCCACTCACATTCTTCACAACATTATAGAAGGCCCAATTTAGCCAAAGTTTTGAACCTTGATGTGAGACGTACATGAACAAACTTGAATGTGCAAAACATCAATAAATCGTTGCAAATCATACATGTGTAACTACACTGGTGAATAAGAAATAACTTTAGGTACTCAAGTAGATTGAGATTGAATGGCTTTTATTTTTTCAACAACTTCTTTAAAAGCTTCAACGGTTAAGTCCTTCTCAATATACTCAATATTAGAGAGGTCAAACGGGCCTTTAACTCGATCAACGCATTTTATAACTGCTCGTGCCGGAAGAATACTCCTTGTTGGGTCAGGAGGAGTCCCCGAGCTTAAGCTAGATGAGAATCCCTACACCAGATACCAAAACTTAATACAATAAGAGTTATACTAGCAGTTCAAAAAATAATTTTTGACATAAAACATAGATAGCATTGTGTATGTCCAAAAAGTGACAACCTTAAAGATGAGAACTTCAACTTCTTGGTCATCGACAAGTGCTTTAACCAAAAGTGCTTCTTGTGTAATTTGACTATAGAATTCCAACATTGCTATCTCTTCATTGTGCCCATATTCTTGGTCATTTTCATCATCAGCTTCATCGTATCTAATTTGTCGCCTGGCCCAAAGCTGGGTGCTAGAAACTCGCACGCATTGGTTGGCGATTTTTGGTATTTTGCTAGAGTAAAATTTAGCGTGGCCAAAGGCGAAGCTCGAAGCTGTGATGACGTTTTGAGAAAGGATAGGGAAAAAAGAAGGGAAGGATAACGTAGCATACATGGGTGGTGGTGACTCAAGAAATGTATAACGTTACACAAGACTAGAGATAATTTGATAAGATGTTCACATGAAATTTGGCTTTATTTGGGTAAAAATTACTTTGCTGGACAAAATTAATACTCTAGATAACCCGATGCTATAGATGAACTATCTATAATATAATTTCTTACTTCTACTATATAAAAGTTGTTCAGATTATTTTAAAACCATGCTTATGCATGTTAATCAGCTCTGTATCTATATGTTGTCATGATCAAAAGAACGCTCCATAAACCCCTAATTGCATAGCCGTATTAAACTTGGAATTGCATAGCCGTATTTGAGGATGAACAAGAAGTGCAACCAACTAGCTAGATGATATATACTCTCTCCGTCCTAAAATATATATCTACTTTAGAAATGCAAAAAGTTTAAGAAATTCTCAATAACTACACTCTTTACCGATCATATATTATCTACACCCACTAAATTCTCTTTTGATTGATTAAAATGTGAAATGGAAATTTGTTCTAAAACATCTCAAAATATAAACGCGAATATCATATTTGGGACGGAGAGATTAGCAATTTAGCAATGAATTTCTAATCGGCTAATGATACTTTAGTTACAAAAACTAAGTTGCCATCTTCTGTTTATTTTGTTAATGGACTTGTATTAGAGTTAGATTTGTATTTGTATTTATATTGCTTAAGCCCAAACCTAGGGATATGTTTAGTCATCGTATAAATAATGGGACATATTATCTGACACTGTTTATATGCATCAACCACATGGTTTCGGGATATATAACATCCTGATCATGTTTGTCTTCCACATATGTCTGTTTATGGCCTGAAGCTGTTGGTTGTTATTCGTCCCAAAGCAGGGTGATGATAATTAATTCAGCAGAAATGTGCAACTCTTCAGCAGAAACAAACAAACTGTTAGTAGTAACAGATACCACTTGGTGGTTACCGGATATCACTTGGAATCGTGTAATCACTTTCCAAAGTAAACTATTCGACCCTAATGCACGGGTATCACGAATATCTACTTGGGATAAGACCAAATGCGATTAGAGAATTAGGCACAATTCTTTAACCCTTGCGCTTATAAGTGTTATGTGTTTTCGTGTGTTTTCATGCATGTTCGGATCTCCTATTTATAGGAGGTTACTCTTGACCGTTCAATGGAATTATGAGTATTAATCGGCCCATTAATAGCCTCATAATCATCCCCATTATAGCCGTTAGTGGTTACATGACCAATTAAGCGTGGTCATAATGATGCAGTTGTAATCGTCATTTATCATTCATAGTGCTTCGGTGGTTACACCGCTTGATGGAAACGCCAACGCTTGATGTAAACACAACTTGGTGAGATACCACCGGTGGAAACACGATCTCGCTGAAATCTTGCCCGGTGGAAACACCGATTATCGATGTTAACCACAACAATACTTTTACCAAGCACTACCAATACATACCACTATTAGAGTCGGGGTGTTCATGGACCTTATGGGTGTACACTCCGCACCTCCTAACCCATTACAAGGTGTGAACCATCCCACAAGTGCACTAAATTTTCCAACAATCCTCCCAATTTAGTTCACTCCCTTTGCATGTAAAATAAACATCAAGCAAAACATGTGCATAAGCGAAAATGTCACGAGGATTGAATTTCCATCTTAGTAATTACACGTTCAAATATTCGAGAATCGGTGTTCTAAGAATTGAACCCTTCAACCCATTTGAATACGAAGATAACTACACACAAGTTTTCAAACACTTAAAAGCTCTTGACACTATACAAGCCATGTGTCCATATCCAAATTCATAAATGTTGTAAAAGCTAAAGTCCAAAAGCTTCACAGGCGGCAAAACTTCAACATTTACATAGGTGGTTCCTCTTTAGTCATGCTCACCGCCAAGCACTTTTCAAAGAAAATATAACCATTAAGAAGTAAAGACTTCATCCTCCTTTCAAGTGAGTTTCGAGCACAACCTGGGATGTAAATAAAACATGTGCTCCAGTCCATCGAATGTTCGACTTTCCACATTGAACTCGGCTCCTAAGTTTCCTCGGGAGGAGTTGGGTGTCCTAGCATTCAATGACTAAGTTGGACTTAAACCCATCCCTTTAGCAGACTTTATAACCAAGTCTCTAGCGGACCCTTCGTCAAGTGATCGGCTAAGTTCATTGAGATCTCACAAACTCTATAGATACCACCCATTCATGATAAGCTCACGAATCATGCTATGCACGACACCTAAGTGTCTAGACTTACCATTGTACATCGGCTATAAGCCTTAGCCAATGTAGCCGCACTATCACATCGGATAGAAATAGGTGCTATAGGTTTAGGCCACAATGGAATCTCAAGCAAGTTTTTCAACCATTCGACTTCTTTACCAGCAATGCTAGAGCCACAAATTGATTCCATTGTTGAAGCGGTGATGCAAGTTTGCTTCTTCGATGCCCAAGAAATTGCACCTCCACCAAGTAGGAATACCCACCCACCGGTAGGCGAATTGTCTTGATGTTCTTGATCCAACTTGCATCGGTGTAACCTTCAACAACGATGGGTAACAAGATATGAGAGACTATAATCCATAGTTCTCTTCAAATACTTGATGCCCTTTGAACTCGCTTGCGTTGATGAGCACTAGGATTACTAGTATACTGCTCAATTTTCCCACTTGCAAAACCAATATCGGTCTTGTACAAGTCATGGCATACATCGAGCACCAATTACCTAGAATACTCAAGTTGAGATCTGACCTTGCCATGATTAGGCATCGACTTCTCACAGTATCCATAGGTGTACTCATCGAGTACAATCAAAGTAATTGAATTTCCTCGATTACCTTCTCAATATAATGAGACCGAGAGATAGAAATTCTATTACTTTCATGTTTAATCCTTATACCAAGGATAACATCGCCTCCCCATGTCTTTCATGGAGAACCTTGATGACAAAAATTCCTTTGTCGTCAACTCGATTTTGGTCGGTGCAAAGATCAACATGTCATCAACATATAGACAAATGATGACTCCTTTACCGCATTCATCAAATTTGCTATATACACATTTGTCGACTTGGTTAAGAACATAACCACTAGACAAAACCACTTCATCAAACTTTGATGCCATTGTTAGGTGCCCGCTTAAGTCCATAAAGAGACTTAATCGGTTTACACACCTTGTTTTCATTGCCGAGCATGATGAAGCCACGAGGTTGGTTCATATAAACTTCTCTTCCAATTCACCATTCAAGAAAACTGTTTTCACATCCATCGATGAATAACCGTTGTGAATAGATGCCATAGCAATCGGCAGTCTTATGGTAATCGTCACGAGCCACGGGGGCATAAGTATCAAAATAGTCTATTCGACTTTTGTTTAAAGCCACAATGACTAGTCTAGCCTTGAACTTTTCAATAGTTCCAACTACCTTCATTTTCCTTTTGAAAATCCATTTGCAACCCAAAGGTTTGCAACGGAGAGGTAGATCAACCAACACCCAGTGTTGTTGCCCATGATGGAATCCATCTCATCATTGATTGCTTCTTTCCGTAAAGCAATGTCACGGGACTTCATTGCTTCTTCAAATGTTTTGGGGTCATCCTCAACAATGAAGCAATAAGAGTATTGATGCGAGACCTCATCCCTAGTACCTTCAACTAAGTATAGTTGAAACTCGAGGTCCAAATGACTTTGGAGTCCCGACCCTTTTGCTTTTCCCGAGCACGAGTTCGAGTTCTTCGAACCACAACCTCATCGAGGACCAGCGATGGTTCATCATCGGTACCTCGATACACCGGTGTCATGAGTTCCATTAGGAATCCTCGACTTGGTCTAGAGGCGATGAGAATCTATTCTCATCAAAGTCGCATCCCTTGATTCAATAATGGAGTTAATTGAAACATATTCATTAGGTTCAATAACATAGAACCTAAAAGCCTTGGAATGCTCGGCATATCCAACAAAGATGCGATCAATGCCTCTTTCACCCAAAGTCTTTGCTTTGGATCGTGGAGTCTTACAACATGACCCTACAACCCCAAACCTTGAGATAATTCAGTTGGGTTTCCTTTTAGTCCGAGTTCATAAGGGTAACCTTGTTCCTTTGTTTGGAACCCTATTTAATAAATAAGTCGTTAACATAGCTTCACCCGAACCCTTGACTCGATCCCGAAAAGGACAACATGGAATTAACCATCTCCTTGACACCTGTTTTCCTTTCGTAAATACCATTTCTTTGAGGAGTATAAAGGCGATCGTTTCATGGATTATTCCAACAGATCGAAAATCTTGAGTATCCATGTACTCACCTCCCTATCGATCCTTAATCTTTTGATCAAAGACCCAAGTTGTAATTCAACTTCGTTTTAAACACTTTGAATTTATCTAATGCTTCATCCTTGGTATGTAACGTATATACATAACAAAATCTAGAAGCATCATCAATAAATGTCACAAAGTACTTCTTATTCCCCAAAGAAGGAGTGGCATGCAAATCACACAGTCATCGTGAATAAGCTCAAGATCTTAGTCTCACGACTAACACCACGAAAGGGTTTCTTGGTTATCTTGGTCAACATGCAAGTTTTACACTTTTAGGTGTCCATGTCAAAAGCGTGGATTAAACCATCCTAGACATATCTTGCATTCTTTTATAGTGAACATGACCAAGTCTAGCATGCCAAAGGTTAGAATCACTCGATCATATGTGGTCACAAAAGTGAAATAACATTGTCGTTGGTAATATTAAGCTCGAACATTTGATTACATAAATAACCAAAACCAATAAAACACCACATTTAGAAAGAACAAATTTATCGATTCAATAACTTGTTTATATCCATGATTATTCAAAACACTACTGAAACCAAGTTCTTCCCGATATCGGGAACATGAATAACATTAAACAAAGTTACAATCTTTCGAGAACTAAACCTAAGATCTGCACAACCACGACCATGCACCAAGGGTTGACTCATTTCCCATGTGAAGAATAGAACCATCATTCGGTGACTCATAAGTCTTGAACCGACTTCTATCTTTACACACATGAACTGTTGCACGAGTCAACCCACCACGCAACATCATCATCATGCACATAAAAGATTCGAGATACATATGTAACATAATAAATCGAAAAGACTTATCAAACATATTCGACCTTTCGGTGAGTTGGTGAACCACCACTCCCCGAACCATTAGTGCTCGATCCATTGGCTTTACCACCAACTTTAACACCCTTGCGGTCCCTTTTAATGTGACGGTCTTGCCACATTTCCAACAAGTAGGTGTTGCCTTCTTGTTAGGATCGCCCTTGTGTTATCATGAAATTTGCGTTTGCCTTTGTTGTCATTGTACACGGTGGAGTTGTTATGCTCCACCATATTGACAACAGATGGTCCAAACAACATTGCTACTCTTTGGCTTGTCATTATCCCGCACCTTGAGAGATTCCTCAATGTGCGATGATTGCCCAACTCAACAAGAGTTAACTCCTCCTTCATATGTTTCAAGGTATGCTTGAAATCTTTCCATGAAGGAGGAGTTTATCAATGACACAAGAGAATTTGATAGCCTCATCCATGTTCATTTGGTGTTGTGTAAACCTTCCAAGTATTCCAAGAAGTTCATTGTATTGTTCCATAACCGGTCTTGAATCGGTCATTTTGTAATTTGTGAAATTACTAACAAGGAACTTCTTACTTGATGCATCCTCGACCATATATTTGGCATCCAAGGAATCCCAGTTCTTTGGAAGATTCAAAGTTCGATAAATATCAAACAAAGAATCGAGACATACCATTGAATAAGACCCTGCATATGTAGTCATCATTCTCCCACTTGCTCCTCCTCGACCGCTCCACAGTAGCATCATCACCATCATCGGAATTGGAGTAGTCAAGACATAGACCACACTCATGCTTGCAAAGAAGAAGTGCATCTTCTTCGCCACCTCCTAAAGTCCACCCTTCAAACTTGTCCGACTTAGCAAAGTTTGAAGCCATGTGTTTCATTGCGCAGTTGCCATTGATTATCACAAAATAGTTTACTTTGATTGTTGGTTGTTATTCGTCCCAAAGGGGTGATGATAATCAATTCACAGAATGTGCAACTCTTGTTGAAACAAACTGTTAGTAATAACAGATACCACTTGGTGGTTCCGGATATCACTTGGAATCGTGTGATCACTTTCCAAAGTAAACTATTCGACCCTAATGCCCGGGTATCACGAATATCTACTTGGGATAAGACCAAATGCGAGTTAGAGAATTAGGCACAATTCTTTAACCCTTGCGCTTATAAGTGTTATGTGTTTTACGTGTGTTTTCATGCATGTTCGGATCTCCTATTTATAGGAGGTTACTCTTGACCGTTCAATGGAATTATGAGTATTAATCGCCCATTAATAGCCTCATAATCATCCCCATTATAGTAGTTAGTGGTTACATGACCAATTAAGCGTGGTCATAATGATGCGATTGTAATTGTCATTTATCATTCATAGTGCTTTCGGTGGTTACCGCGCCGCTTGAAACGCCATTGCTTGATGTAAACACAACTTCGGTGAGATACCACTTGGTGGAAACATCGATCCCATTGAAATCTTGAAGTGGAAACACGATTATCGATGTTAACCACAAGATACTTTTACCAAGCACTACCAATACATACCACTATTAGAGTCGGGGTGTTCATGGACCTTATGGGTGTACACTCCGTACCTCCTAACCCATTACAAGGTGTGAACCATCCCACAAGTGCACTAAATTTTCCAACAGAAGCAAGCTCCTCGGGCATGGTTTCAGAGATTTGCAGGTTATGCTACTCGTGTTGGCTTTCATCATAGTCGTTTTGACTTCTCGTTGTTTATATACCGCCATGGGACTGATATTACTTACTTATTGTTATATGTTGAAATTGTCTTGATTGCCTCTGCCGTAGCAGTGTTACAACGTGTTATTGCTTCTCTTCATCGGGAGTTTTCTTCCAAAATGCAGAGAGACTTGAGAGGACAGATTCGGGTTGGTTGGTCCGGAAATTCATGGAAGATATGACTGATCTTGGCCCGCTTAATTATTTTCCCGGGATTTCTTTTCGATCTTCTACAGGGATGTTCTTGCCTCAGGAGAAATATACTTATAAGGTTCTTGAGCGTGCTCATATACTCAAATGTAATCCTTGTACTTCTCCGGTTAACAATGATTCTAAGTTAGGTGCTAATAGTGACCCAGTTGCGGATCCTACTTTGTATCGCAATCTAGCAGATGATCTTCAGTATCTTACGTTTACTCGTCCTGATATTTCTTATGCGACCCAGCAGGTGTATTTATTTATGCATGATCCGCGGGAGGCTTATTTTTGGCTCAAGTGCATTTTACGTTATGTTCGAGGAACTATGGGTTATGGTTTACAGTTGTTTCTGCTTCGAC
Source organism: Chrysanthemum lavandulifolium (assembly GCA_022545495.1). NCBI lineage: Eukaryota > Viridiplantae > Streptophyta > Magnoliopsida > Asterales > Asteraceae > Chrysanthemum > Chrysanthemum lavandulifolium. The sequence continues at coordinate 130,441,969 of CM040246.1, read as the reverse complement.
ATCTTTTTTGGTTGCCTATTCTGATGTTGATTGGGCTAGTTGCCCTACTACTCGACGGTCTACTTCTAAGTATTGTGTGTTTCTTGGTAACAACCTTCTCTCCTGGACCTCTAAATATCATGTTACACTTTCTCATTCCAGTGCTAAGGTTGAGTATCGTGGTGTTGCAAATGATGTTGTTGCGTCTTGTTGGGTGCGTAGTCTTTTACATGAGCTTTACATGCCGTTGTCTTCTGCTACGCTTGTCTATTATGATAAAGTTAGTGCAGTTTATTTTTCTTCTAATCTCGTGCAACATTAACGCACGAAGCATATTGAGCTTGACATTCATTTTGTTCGTGATTTGGTTGCTGCTGGACATGTGCGTGTTTGGCATGTTCCATCGCGTTATCAGTTTGTTGATATCAAAGTTGTAAAAATCGCTAGGCGCTAATGAGACGGTTGGGTAGGGCCTAACGATTAATCGGTTAGGCGGGGATTAATCAGATTGGAACTTTTATGGACAAAATTGTAATTTTAGATATTATATTATATTATATGTATGAGATAATGTCACACCCCCAAATTACCTGTTTTGCAGCGGAATGGAATTCCTGGGGGTTGATTGTCATAGCATCACAATCACAGTTATATTGAACGACCTAAAGTGTCGTTTGAAAAGAACATCGTTTGATTTAATAATACAATCAGAGTTTACAAAGTATAGGTCCCAAATGAAATTAGACATGTGCGGAATTAAATTTGTTTCAAGTCAAACGATGTTTTTAAAGTGTATAAATCCCATGTGAGACGCGTCGTCACCGCGACTCTATGATATGTCCACATGCATGCCATGAAGTGTATGCCTTAGATACGAGATAAAACATGCTAAAAGTGTCAACACAAAGGTTGAGTGAGTTCATAGAGTTTGTGTTGAAATGTAAAGCCTTTAGAGAATGTTCATGCGGAAAGGCATTGCAAATCCACTCGTTCAAGTTCCGCCCATACAAAACTTGCAACCGTGTGTTTACAACCCTCGCCAAAATGTGTATAGTTTATGTTCAAGTGCATGATGACTAATGTATTCACATAATTGTACATTACTTAATGTATCAATAGTCAATTGATATAACACATATGAGTATTGTTTCAAATAGTTCCACGACCATTAGTTCATGATTGTACCAAGACCATCAGTTCAATGATTATACCAAGACCATCAGTTCTATGATTATACCAAGACCATCAGTTCAATGATTATACCAAGACCATTCGCCCAATGATTATGATATGGAAATTCTAAGTATGGAAATACTGTTACTTCGCATGACTAAACATTCAGTTCGGATAAACACATAATTTGCAAATAGTCATGAATGTAATAAAAATTAATGAGCATGTATCTCCCCCAAAGAGTTTCATAAATAATTAAAACGAGAAAAAGTGGGGCTATGACTCACTTGGACAATAATGCGATGGCAAAAGTGGATACACTGAAATGAGGCGCAACCTCTAACCGCGACCTATTATGGATGATGTGATATACAATAAGTCATGATGTAATGTTATGCATGCAATTCATATGATATCTATACCACTTGTGAAATTTTGAAAATAATACTCTTCGTCGAAAATATAATCTTTTAACGTCTTGACCATTTTAAATTACTTTACATGTATTTACGTTGAAATGATATCCGACGATAATCATTTAGTGATTTATTGCGAAATTATAACTTTTCGTCGTAAAATGATGTCGTTGAAAATCTCATGAAAGTGACTAAAACGGCCTCGAAAGCTAGTCGTAAAATGGTGTACGTCGAGCGTTAGGAAACGAACTCAACGGTTTTGGGAAGCTCGTATCATAATCTCAAAGTTTTAGTGTTTAAGTTTTCGTCCTAGAGGTCTCGATCATAGAGAAAAATATAGGTTAAGTATGGTAGTGTTGTCCAAAATATAGTTTAAGGGTGGTTTTCGGCAAAGTTTAAGTAACCGTATTTAATTCGTTACAACTCCGCTTGACAAACGGTCGGACATTTTGGAAAATATGCTAGGCGAACTTACTTTTACTAGAAGACATCATTTTATGAAAAGTATTACATCCTTGTTAAAAACGACTCTCAACATGGTCCCTCGTTGCCGTAGTTTATGTTTAATAGAAAATATATTAATGTTGCTTATATAATAAAGTTACTGCAACTTTGTTAAATCGCGTGTAATTTAATCGTTACAAGTCCGTTTTCTCGTTTTATATATCTTCGAATCGTGATAATATATACTAATATATTTTTGATAAGTCGACACTTTTATAACGCTTAAGACTCATTTTGTCTCGTAAAAGTCGAGATTATATCTGAATTTCACGAAACAATTACTTTTAAGTCGTCAATCTTGAAAAATTCATATCTTCTTCGTTATAGCTCCGTTTTAATCCGTTCAAGCGGCCACGGTTTCGTTTTAAATTATATTTTATAATTATCTAGTCCAAAAATTTTTATCTACTGTCGAGATTTCCAGATTTTCAAAATAAGATCAGACCCTTTTATAAACTTGTCGAAATGAGTTTTTCTCGCGCCAAACCTATTCTAACCCATTCAAAACAACTCCGAAGCTATTCTAATCCTACCATACACCTTCTTAGGGTGTCATGGGTTCCTAGACATCACCAAGAGTGATATAATACAAGGAATAATTATAGGATGACATAAATATATATAAGTCTTAAAAACAATGTAAAAGTGGTATAAACATCCATAAGTCTTGCATGTTAACTCAAATATGATGTAATGAATATGAAATAAATATGAAAGATGAAAAATGGACATGATATGCTTACTAGTTAACTTGATGAGGTGAAAAGAACAAGGATTAAACTTAAACACCATAGGTTTTTATTTCAAAACCTTAACTAAGAGTGTATCTAGGTTTATAAAAACTTGACTTGAGAAATTTTGGTGATGATCTCCTTCTCCTTGTGGTTTGGCTGGTTTTTAGAGAGAAAACAAGAGGAGAGAAAGTCTTGACTTCACTTTGAATTATTGTGATTGTGTGTGTAAGAAAAGTTGGAGTGTAAATCTACATATAAGAAAAAAAATCTACCAACCCTTAGTGAATCACCCCCCTTTGGTCGGCCAAGGGGGTATGTATTTCAATAATACATATTTTTTTTTTATTTAATTTATTATGTATGTAAAGTGTGTAAGTAAAAGGATTTAAGTAAAGATAACTTGTAACTTGTATATATATTTGAGCTTTTAGGGTAGCGTTGGCTAAAAATAAATTTTAACGGATCAAAGTAAAATATATTGAGGTCATAAAAATTGTAAAAATACATTTCTTGCAAAAATTTGAGTGAAATAATAATTATCGTGTAGTTTTTAAGAAAACCGTCGTAATAATATAAATATAACAATTTATATACAAAATATATTTAAAACACTGGGTAAACTAATAATAATATTTTTATAAACTTAATATGAGTATAAAAATATATCGGGATAATTTTTGGAAGTAACGGATCAAATGTCTAAAATAATTAATTACGCGATAGCGTTTATTTAATATAAAAATTACGCGTTTAATGTGAAATGCAAAACCATGCATGAATTACTATGATGATAATGATGCCAATGAAATGTAGACTAAACATAGTCTATATGAGATGTCCTTGATGATTGTTCATGAATTCGCAGCTAAACCATTAAGGTTACGCGAATTTGATACTCGTAAACCCAGTTTACGATAAATGATGAAATAGTGAAACTTGAGAAATGACACAAATTGCGAGTTGTCACATTCGCCCATCAAAAAGGAATTCATCCCGAATTGATTCGTGTTGGTCTATCGAATTTTGAGTTTATGATAAATATCGAGAAGAAGACATGAGGAGGGGTCGTTACGGTTATCGATGATTAAGAGTGTATAAAACATCATAGTAGAGAAAATGTTGGATAAATCTCCCACGAATAACACTTTGACTTTGAAATATGTGAAGATTTTTCTTGCACTAAGATTTATAAATAACTGCTCCCAACATAACATGATCCCTCCAGAATTAGACATGGTTAGCTAGGCTATGTATAATTAAGGAACGATGACGTGACGTTCGGTTTAGTTGTTATAACTCTCAATGTTTACAAAGATTTAAACCGTGTCGTTAAAATGGTAGTTAAAGTAAAAAGAATTAAAATTCTCGTAAATGATATCGAATCGAAAGGAAATAAAGTACGATGAGGAGAATATTTTACAACGAGTGGTTTATCAATGTAAATACATCTTAGGTTATAAAGATTCGGATACGATGGAAAACATAAACTTAGTACGACATAGTACATAAGGAGAAATAAGGCCGTAGTTTCGAACTTCTTTAGTCTTCGCGTCGTTGATACCTTGACGAGCTTCTCCTCCTCCTAACATGTATGCATTCCCATGAGCACCTTCAACTTGTTGACCTTGGTCTTGAGGACATTGATTCGATAATGTCCTTACTCCCGCATCCGTAACATGTAACCATGACCTTGCCTCTACAATTCCCGGCAAGGTGTCCCGATTGTTGACACTTGTAGCACTTAGCGGGACAAAGACGTGTGATGATACTTACATCGATTACATAGTGGGTAGGTTCCAGATAACCTCGCCTTCTATTGGTGCGACAACATAAACCATTGCGGTTTCTTGCCTCTATTCTGTTTTTGATGATGGTTAGTGTTACGGTTTTGGTTGTCGTTATCATAACCTCCCTGGTCATTTTCCCATTTCCTTTTGTTGTTGCTAGTTTGGTGGTTGTTGTTGTTGTTGCGGTTATTGTTGATAATGTTTTCCCCTTTCACAACTTGATCCATGAGTTTTTGAGTTATCCTAATAGTTTCTTCAATTGTTTGTGGATCGGAAGAAGTTACATCTCCTTGAATACATTGTGGAAGTCCTTCAATGAAATTTTCCAAGAGTTTCTCATTGTCCCAAACCATTGATGGACATAGTGCGACCAATTCTTGAAACCTCCTCGATGTAGGTCTCGATGTCATAACCAACGACTACTAACTCGTAAAATTCCGTTTCTAATTTCTTCACCTCCGTGCGTGGACAATACTCTTAGTTACCGATTCTTGAATTCACCCCACGTGAGCTTATAAGCATTTTCGATACCAATAGGTCTGACACGAATTCCACCATGTCATTGCGCCATCTAAGAGTGTACCATGGCGAACTTTACCTTGCGGTCATCCGGGCAATTGCAGAAGAAATACAGACTCCATCTTTTCAAACCACCGGATCATAGCAGTGGCTCCTTCCGTGCCTTTGAACTTTGTGGGATCACAGTTCTTAAAGTCCTTGTATGTGCAATTACGAACTCCAGACCCTCCTGCAGCTCCTGTGAGAAAGAAGAAGTCTAGCGACTTGAAGAAGCAGCGGCCTCAGCAGCAGCAGCTACCGTTGCTCGTTCTTTCCTTAGTGCCTCGGCTATACTATCCTCTACATACTTTTGCATAGCCGCTTGAGTCAATTCAGGTGTGGCTTTCTTCGGCGCCATAATTCTTCAAAATAAGAGGAAGGGTGAGACGTAACAAAGTCCTATGTTAATAATAAGCGCTCTAAAGAGATGTGATAAGAGATGATAAGTTTGAGGTTATTTTTCAAAATGATCGACGGGTTCCGAAAAGGTGGGTTATGAGGTGTTGTAAGTGCTTCAAATGTATGGTGGTTTAGTGACTTAATGTGTGAATAACGTGTAACTCGACATGTTAGTGGTGAAATAAAGGAGTGAGAATGACTTCGCCCTACTTAAAGGTTTTATCTCAGCATTCGACGTTATCGGTGATGAGTCAACTGATGTTTAAGTTGAGATAAGGAATGACAAGGCATTCTCCACATTGGAGTCGAACGAAAGGATAATGGAATGGGTATTTGAAGGCATCCATGTGACAATTGATTTGGAATGAAAGTAAATAATTCGAAAATGTACGTATAAACCGTATGTAAGGTGAATATGCACTTATGATGAAATGATGAGATGCTATGATGATGTAGTTATAGTCTAGGGTCAATGATGCAACTTAGTTCTCTATAATCAAGCTCGATGCCAATCATCACACCCCAAATTACTGCTTTGCAATGGAATGGAATTCACGGGGTTGTTGTCATAGCATCACAATCACGATTATATTGAGCGACCTAAAGTGTCGTTTGAAAAGAACATCGTTTGATTTAATAAAACAATCAGAGTTTACAAAGTATAGGTCCCAAATGAAATTAGACATGTGCGGAATTAAATTTGTTTCAAGTCAAACGATGTTTTTAAAGTGTATAAATCCCATGTGAGACGCGTCGTCACCGCGACTCTATGATATGTCCACATGCATGCCATGAAGTGTATGCCTTAGATACCTGAGATAAAACATGCTAAAAAGTGTCAACACAAAGGTTGAGTGAGTTCATAGAGTTTGTGTTGAAATGTAAAGCCTTTAGAGAATGTTCATGCAGCAAAGGCATTGCAAATCCACTCAGTTCCAAGTTCCGCCCATACAAAACTTGCAACCTGTGTGTTTACAACCCACTGCCAAAATGTGTATAGTTTATGTTCAAGTGCATGATGACTAATGTATTCACATAATTGTACATTACTTAATGTATCAATAGTCAATTGATATAACACATATGAGTATTGTTTCAAATAGTTCCACGACCATTAGTTCATGATTGTACCAAGACCATCAGTTCAATGATTATACCAAGACCATCGTTCTATGATTATACCAAGACCATCGGTTCAATGATTATACCAAGACCATCACCCAATGATTATGATATGGAAATTCTAAGTATGGCACATCATTTCGCATGACTAAACATTCGATTCGGATAAACACATAATTTGCAAATAGTCATGAATGTAATAAAATTAATGAGCATGTATCTCCCCAAAGAGTTTCATAAATAATTAAAACGAGAAAAGTGGGGCTATGACTCACTTGGACAATAATGCGATGGCAAAAGTGGATACACTGAAATGAGGCGCAACCTCTAACCGCGACCTATTATGGATGATGTGATATACAATAAGTCATGATGTAATGTTATGCATGCAATTCATATGATATCTATACCACTTGTGAAATTTTGAAAATAATACTCTTCGTCGAAAATATAATCTTTTAACGTCTTGACCATTTTTAAATTACTTTACATGTATTTACGTTGAAATGATATCCGACGATAATCATTTAGTGATTTATTGCGAAATTATAACTTTTCGTCGTAAAATGATGTCGTTGAAAATCTCATGAAAGTGACTAAAACGGCCTCGAAAAGCTAGTCGTAAAATGGTGTACGTCGAGCGTTAGGAAACGAACTCAACGGTTTTGGGAAGCTCGTATCATAATCTCAAAGTTTTAGTGTTTAAGTTTTCGTCCTAGAGGTCTCGATCATAGAGAAAAATATAGGTTAAGTATGGTAGTGTTGTCCAAAATATAGTTTAAGGGTGGTTTTCGGCAAAGTTTAAGTAACCGTGTTTAATTCGTTACAACTCCGCTTGACAAACGGTCGGACATTTTGGAAAATATGCTGGCGAACTTACTTTTACTAGAAGACATCATTTTATGAAAAGTATTACATCCTTGTTAAAACGACTCAACATGGTCCTCGTTGCCGTAGTTTATGTTTAATAGAAAATATATTAATGTTGCTTATATAATAAAGTTACGGCAACTTTGTTAAATCGCGTGTAATTTAATCGTTACAAGTCCGTTTTCTACGTTTTATATATCCTCGGAATCGTGATAATATATACTAATATATTTTTGATAAGTCGACACTTTTTATAACGCTTAAGACTCATTTTTGTCTCGTAAAAAGTCGAGATTATATGCTGAATTTCCTGAAACAATTACTTTTCGTCGTCAATCTTGAAAAATTCATATCTTCTTCGTTATAGCTCCGTTTTAATCCGTTCAAGCGGCCACGGTTTCATTTTAAAGTATATATTCTAATTATCTAGTCCAAAAATTTTTATCTACTGTCGAGATTTCAGATTTTCAAAATAAGATCAGACCCTTTTATAAACTTGTCGAAATGAGTTTTCTCGCCAAACCTATTCTAACCCATTCAAAACAACTCAAGTTATTCTAATCCTACCATACACCTTCTTAGGGTGTCATGGGTTCCTAGACATCACCAAGAGTGATATAATACTAGGAATAATTATAGGATGACATAAATATATATAAGTCTTAAAAACAATGTAAAAGTGGTATAAACATCCATAAGTCTTGCATGTTAACTCAAATATGATGTAATGAATATGAAATAAATATGAAAGATGAAAATGGACATGATATGCTTACTAGTTAACTTGATGAGGTGAAAAGAACAAGGATTAAACTTAAACACCCTAGGTTTTTATTTCAAAACCTTAACTAAGAGTGTATCTAGGTTTATAAAAACTTGACTTGAGAAATTTTGGTGATGATCTCCTTCTCCTTGTGGTTTGGCTGGTTTTTAGAGAGAAAACAAGAGGAGAGAAAGTCTTGACTTCACTTTGAATTATTGTGATTGTGTGTGTAAGAAAAGTTGGAGTGTAAATCTACATATAAGAAAAAAAATCTACCAACCCTTAGTGAATCACCCCCCTTTGGTCGGCCAAGGGGGTATGTATTTCAATAATACATATTTTTTTTTTATTTAATTTATTTTGTATGTAAAGTGTGTAAGTAAAAGGATTTAAGTAAAGATAACTTGTAACTTGTATATATATTTGAGCTTTTAGGGTAGCGTTGGCTAAAAATAAATTTTAACGGATCAAAGTAAAATATATTGAGGTCATAAAAATTGTAAAAATACATTTCTTGCAAAAATTTGAGTGAAATAATAATTATCGTGTAGTTTTTAAGAAAACTGTCGTAATAATATAAATATAACAATTTATATACAAAATATATTTAAAACACGGGTAAACTAATAATAATATTTTATAAACTTAATATGAGTATAAAATATATCGGGATAATTTTTGGAAGTAACGGATCAAATGTCTAAAATAATTAATTACGCGATAGCGTTTATTTAATATAAAAATTACGCGTTTAATGTGAAATGCAAAACCATGCATGAATTACTATGATGATAATGATGCTAATGAAATGTAGACTAAACATAGTCTATATGAGATGTCCTTGATGATTGTTCATGAATTCGCAGCTAAACCATTAAGGTTACGCGAATTTGATACTCGTAAACCCAGTTTACGATAAATGATGAAATAGTGAAACTTGAGAAATGACCTGAAATTGCGAGTTGTCACAGATAAGCATAGTGCATCAAAGTTCAAATATTTCAAGTGTTCAAATATAAACATAATACATAATTCTTCAAAGTTCAAAGTCAAACATAAGATATTACTCGATTTGTTGACTATTTTTAAGCGATCTTTGACTGATTAATCGGTTTGTTGACCGATTCTTAAGCGATTTTTTTGACTAATTTTTAAGCGATTTTGTCCGATTAATCCGATTAGACCGATTTTGTCTGATTAATCAGTTTGTTGATTGATTTTTAAGCGATATTTGAACAAAACGATTAAATAGGCCGATTATGATAAATCAAGGCGCTTAGTGAGCGATCAGCGATTATGCGATGATTAATCGTCCGCTTGGGCCGATGTTTACAACAGAGGTTGATATCTTCACCAATGATCTTCCATATGCTTTGTTTTTGAGTGTCAAGACAATTGGAGTTTCCGTGCTACTCTTGCTTCATCCGCAGGGGCTGTTGGTGGACTTGAATTAGAGTTAGGGGGTGTTTATTTTTTCCATATGGGTCATTTAATGAGTGGGCCCAACCCTTATTCCCTCTTAATGGGGGGAGTTACAAAAAATGTTCTTTCTATAATAAGTGGTTCATATGAAAATAACTCACACCACTTATTTTAGTAAACAAGACCTTAAACTTGTATTTGTATTGCTTAAGCCCAAACCCAAAAGATAAGTTTAGTCATTAGTATAAATAGTGAAACATATCTAATCAGAGTTATGCGTCAATGAATATCTTGTGTTAACATCTCAATGTTGTGTTGCAACTTGTTTTACAAGCCACTTGTATTTGAAAACCAAGAGGAGAAAAGAGGTCCAAGTTCTTTTGTCACTCTAGAATAATAAGAACATCTCCAATGCAAATATTATGAACGAATTTTTTTGAGGTAAAAAATATTTCAAAAACTTTTTTGCATTGTATTGTATAGCTTTTTTTCCTTTTTTTCTTAAAAAGTTGAGGATCCTTAAGTCTTTGAAAAAAATACTTGATCAAGTTTCTCCACCAAACAACTCAATAATTAACTAATAAATTATTATTATTATTATTATTATTATTATTATTATTATTATTATTATTATTATTATTATTATTATTATTATTATTTAAAGAAAAAAAAATTAACATGATTTTTGTTTGTTTTGGAGTCTATTTTGATGAAAGGCTTATTTATGACAAAGGTTTCAATTATATGACAAAAGCTTTATAAGAAATTTTAAAAAGTTTTTTTGCATTGTACATGCTAATGGAGAAATCATAAATGAAAAGTATGATTGGCATAACTAATTAGCAAGACTATAAATGCTATAACTAAATCAAAAGTTACTTTATGCGGAGTTATAATTGTTTAATTTGATGTGAATTTTGATACATATTAATTCTTACAGACAAGGCATTGCACTGTGATTTGTCATTATGTCAAATTTGCAATTATCAGTAACAAATTTACTATGAATGTTGTTACAAATACAATGACTTATCATTTTAATAAACATACTAGGGATCCAGACAAGATTTCAAAAGGTGAACACGAAATAATTTTAAGAACAAGAAGAATACCGAGGAACGAACGAGAAACATATCTTCAGGAAAATCGAATGAGCTCCTTGCCTATACATGCATCGTGTGGTAATAGAACCTGTGCCCATTTTTGACGGGTAAAGGTGTAATGGGTCACAACGGAATAAACACAAGTGCGGAAGCAAAACCTTCGTTTGACAACACCTACCCAAACCCGTATGAACCTATGAGGAAACTAACAAACAAATAAGGCAAACTAATCACAACTCTAATCAGCTCCCAAACAGTATCTAATCAGCCCAATCAGCAGGTACTAAAAGTAAACAACCACACAACAAGAACACCAAGCTTTTAGCGTGAAAAACCCCAAAATGGGTAAAAACCACGGGACACCTAGTGCCGCTTAAAATCCACTACCACCAATAATAGAGCAATACAATCAGACCTTCTCTAGATACTAGAGGCATACAACAATCATCATACACTTGGAATAAAGCATCAAGATGTATGAAACAAACTAAAGACAAAGAGGAACAACATCACCGGAAAATCTGCCTCTGCTCCGGCCTTCAGATCTCAACTTTCGCACCACTTGAGACAAATTCAACCGTCAAAATGTTGGCCCGAGATCTTTGTGAAGCTCTTGTCCAAAAATGGGGACGATCCAACGTTCAATCTCTCGGGATCTTCGCTTTGTGGGCTGCTGCAGGAAAAACGAAAAACTCTCTTTTGATCTTTCTCTCTATTATTGTTGTTATCTCACACACTCTTGCTCTCTACCTAACTACGAAAATAAGACGTTAAATAAGGTTCTAAAATACCCAAGATGGGCCTCAATGGGATACCCAAGATGGGCCTTGATACCCAAGATGAGCCTTGATATGTTGGGCAAATAACCCTCATGGGCAAAGAAAATACCCAACAAATCTCCCCCTTTTCTGCCTATGAGGGTGAGTTCGCCATCCCGGCGATAGAGCAACAAATCTTGAGCTTCTCCCTTGCTAACGGCTTGGTCAACATATCGGAACCATTATCATCGGTATGACTTTAACAAGTTCAAACATACCATCTTCAATAGCATCTCTAATCCAATGATACCTCACATCAATATGTTTTGTTCGCTTATGAAACATAGAATTCTTCGCAAGGTGAATAGCACTTTGATTGTCACAAAGAACCGCATAACGTTGTTGCTTGAAACCAAGTTCTTGCAAAAACCTTTTCAACCACAATAGTTCTTTGCACGCTCATTGTCGCCACATACTCACCTGTTGTAGACAAAGCCACACACTTTTGCAATCTAGATTGCCATGAAACAGCCTCCCACAAAGGTCATCAAATATCCAGTGGATTTCATGTTGTCCTTATTTCCGCCATATCTCGAGTCGTGTAACCAACAAGCATGGTTTTCCATTTCCAAATGTGATACCCAATTTGGAAGTACCTCGCAGATATCTAAATATCCATTTAATGACTTCCCAATGCTTTTACCAGAGTTGACAGAACCGATCGACAACACCAATCGCATGAGCTAAATCCGCCTTGTACACACCATAGCATACATCAGCTACCAAACCGAGGCATATGGAACTCTATCCATCTTTTCAATACTCTTTTTTGGAAGAAGGGCAATCTTTATCGCTTAGCTTAAAGTTGGTAAAGAGGAACTAACCACTTTAGCTTTATCCATGTTGAACCCGCACAAGACCTTTTCAATGTATTGCTCTTGTGATATATGCAACTTCACGCACCTCTATCACGGAAAATTCAATGCCAAGGATCTGCTTTTCTTGGCCCCAAGTCTTTCATAGCAAAGACTTGCTCAAATCTCGCTTCAGTTGGGCAATTCTTCCAACGTTCTTGCCAACAATCAAGATATCATCAACATATAGCAACAAGATGATGAAGTCATCATCACCAAACCTCGAAGAAAACACAATGATCTCGAAGAAGTCTTTCGGTAGCCTTGCTTCCCTATGACCGATTCAAATTTCTTGTACCACTGTCTTGGTGCTTGCTTCAACCCGTACAAACTTTTCAAGAAGTGCACACGTATTCTTCCTTCCCTTAACTCGAAAGCCTTCAGTTGCTCCATATAGATTTCCTTATCCGGATCACCATGAAGGAAAGCGTCTTGACATCCATTTGCTCCACCTCAAGATCGAGGCTAGCCGCCAAACCAAGAACAACTCGAATAGATCCCATCTTCACAACCGAGAGAAAATCTCATCAAAATCAATGCCTCTTTTCCGACCGAAACCTTTAACCACCAACTGCCTTGTACCTCGGTCTAGAAGTATGCTCTTCGTCTTCAATTTGAAAACCCACTTGTTTTTCAAAGCTCTCTCACCCTTAGGCAACTTTACCAAATCAAAGTAGCGTTCTCATGCAAGGAATTCATCTCATCTTGCATGGCTTCAACCCATTCCTTTTGTGTTCATCTTCCATAGCTTCGTGATAACACTCGGGCTCTCCCCATCGAAGAAGTAAAACATACTCATGTGCGAGAATAGCGTGTGGAAGGATGATGATCTCTAGTAGACCGCCTAAGCGGAATGAATGAGTGGCATATTAGGTACCGTAACTCGTGATGAACGCCTTCATCTAAGTTTGGTTGCTCTTGATCATCAACATCATCGACACCACTTCTTCATCATTCTCAATATCATCTCCAAACCGTGGGTCAACATGTTTAGGAGGAACCGGATCCAAGTCAATGAGATCATCATTATGTTGAGGAATTGTTTTCTTCAAGATTCTCAACATCTTTCAAAGGTTTGATCTTCCTCAAACTCTACATCTCGCTACGAACAAGTTTCTTTTGAACCTGGATCATACAACCTATACCCAAATTCATCTTGACCATACCCAAGGAACACACATGGCTTAGACTTCACATCAAGCTTTGATCTTTCATCTTTGGGAATATGCATGAAGCCTTGCATCCAAAAACTCGTGAATGACGGTATGAAACATCTTTGCCGCTCCAAACCGTCAGAACATCAAAACGCAAAGGAACACAAGGGTTAGATTAATAACATGTACCGCCGATTCAAAGCCTCACCCCAAAAGAAGGTGCAACCCCGCATGTGAAAGCAAGCATCGACTCTCAACCAAAGTTCTATTCATCCGCTCCGCTAAGCCATTCAATGCGGTGTCTTCGTGGAGTCTTTTGATGTCAATTCCATGCTCTCTACAATAAGCATCAAAGGGGCCAATGTATTCACCTCCATTGTCAGTTCGAATACATTTAAGTTTCTTCCCTGTCTGCCTCTCAACTAACGCATGAAACTGCTTAAACACATCCAATACTTGATCTTTGGTCTTCAAGGTATATATCCAAACCTTTCTTGAGTGATCATCGATGAAAGTGACAAAATAAGAACACCCACCAAGTGTTTTAGTCTTCATGGGACCACAAACATCGGAATGTACCAGATCAAGTATGTTCTCCATTCGAAAGAAGGACGACTCTTAAAAGCAAGTCTAGTTTGCTTTCACCAAAGCAGTGAGAACATTTCTTCAAGTTGATATCATGCACACCAGATAACACATTCTTCTTAGAAAGAATAGACATCCCCTTTTCACTCATGTGACCAAGTCTTTTATGCCATAACTCGGTCATATCATCATTGTCTACAACATTGACAATGCTCTTGGATATCTTCGGATGTGTCATGTATAACTTGGATTCCCTTTTTCCTCTTGCCACAATCAAGGATCCGAGAGTTACTTTCCACAAACCATTACGGAATCTGTGGTAACCATCTTCATCAAGAAGACCTGTTGAGATAATATTGAGTCTCATATCTGGGACATGTTTTACATTACGCAAAACCAATTCCATCCCCGTGTCAAACTTCAAACAAATATCTCCAATACCAATTCTTGATAACCCAAGATACCCATCCTAACAACACAGAAGTCACCGGTGTGTAAGATGAATAATAATCTTTTCGTGTTGCAACATGACATGTAGCACCACCGCCAAGAATCCAACTCGAATCATCATTAGCAAGGTTAACCATATCATAATCATAACAAACAAAGAACTCATCGTGGTGGTATTTACTTGATGATTGTCATCACCATCATCATCTTTCTTGTGTTTGTTCTTCCGTTGTTGTAGTTCTTCTTCTTGTTCTCCTTTTCAACCGTCTCGCAAAACTTCATCGTGTGCCCCTTTTATGGCAATGAAAGATTCAACATCGCAAATTTTCCTTCTTTGGAACTACTGCGATGATTACCTCATTTTCGGCCTCTGCTTTGACTTCTCCCCGCCTTTTCGTGACCAAGACATCGACCGTGAAGAAGAACCTGACTTTCTTCTCATTTCCTCATTCGAATCTGCGCTTTAGCCAATTCCATGGTGATAACACCATCCGGTGCGAGTTGGACAAGGATGTCCTAAAGTCTCCCAAGTATCCAGTAAGGTACCAAGCGACCACAAGCCTTGAATCTCATCTTCAAACTTGATACCCATACCGCAAGCCGATTTATAATACCCCGAAAGACATTTAAGTGATCAAGAATAGGAGACCCATCAAGATACTTTGATCTCATCATTTGCTTGATTAAAACAACTTGTTGTTTCCAGCTTTTCGAGCATATAAGCTGCTCAAGTTTGTTCCAAAGAGTACGAGCATGTGTCTCCTCACAAATATGGTTCAAAACATTATCATCAACCCATTGCCTAATATACCCAAGAAACTTTCTATGCAAAATAGTCCATTCGCATCTGTTTTGTTATCGGGTTTCTCGAGAGAAAATACAAAAGTAGTAGTCTTTAACATAAAGGAGATCTTCCATTTTTCCTTTCCAAACATGATAATTAGAACCATTCAAACTAACCATCCTACTTGTATTAGTTTCCATCATTCAAACAAAGTTAAGTCCCCAAACCAAGAACCAAGCTCTTGATACCAATTTGACGGTAAAGGTGTAATGGGTCACAACGGAATAAACACAAGTGCGGAAGCAAAACCTTCGTTTGACAACACCTACCCAAACCCGTATGAACCTATGAGAAACTAACAAACAAATAAGGCAAACTAATCACAACTCTAATCGGCTCCCAAACAAGATCTAATCACCCAATCAGCAGGTACTAAAAGTAAACAACCACACAACAAGAACACCAAGCTTTTAGCGTGGAAAACCCCAAATGGGTAAAACCACGGACACCTAGTGCCGCTTAAAATCCACTACCACCAATAATAGAGCAATACAATCAGACCTTCTCTAGATACTAGAGGCATACAACAATCATCATACACTTGGAATAAAGCATCAAGATGTATGGAAACAAACTAAAGACAAAAGAGGAACAACATCACCGTAAAATCGCCCTCTGTTCCAGCCTTCAGATCTCAACTTTCGACCACTTGAGACAAATTCAACCGTCCAAAATGTTGGCCCAGATGCTGTGAAGCTACTGTCCAAAAATGGGACGATCCAACGGTTCAATCTCTGGGGATCTTCGCTTTGTGGGGCTGCAGGGAAAAACGAAAAACTCTCTTTTGATCTTTCTCTCTCTCTATTATTGTTGTTATCTCACACACTCTTGCTCTCTACCTAACTACTGAAAATAAGACAGTAAATAAGGTTCTAAAAATACCCAAGATGGGCCTCAATGGGATACCCAAGATGGGCCTTGATACCCAAGATGAGCCTTGATATGTTGGGCAAATAACCCTCATGGGCAAAGAAAATACCCAACAATTTTTTCAGTTGTTTCATATAGTTAAACCACACATGAAATCATATTAAGAACAACCAGTGGCGGAGCCAGGAAATCTAATCAAATGAGGCAATGAACGATAAGAATAATTCAATAACGGGTTAAATTTTTTTAACTGAAATGGGCCGGGTCGGGTTGGTATTAGTTAAACGCAGTAAACACCTTTTTTTTTGGCAATTAACATTAGCTAAAAGAGAGCTATATAAAATGAAATCATAATGATAATGCAATTTCCTCAAGGCCGTCTTAAATCAGTTCAACTCAACTTGTAGTCTATTCTCACTTATGAAGCATAACCACAAACTAAAAATAAAACAAACTAAAAGTGGTAAAACTTGTATCAAAGTGATTAAACTTTTATAAATTACTTGTCTATGCTTGTAAATTATAATATGGATCTATTCTTTTAAAAAGTTAACATAAATCTTTATACAAAGAATTAAACTCAAACTTAAATTAAAACTTATTTTTGAACTAAAACAACACCAAGGGATATGGGACAAAAGGCGACACACAAAGATATAACGATGTGGTTTTATGGTTGTCACATCAAAACCATTTCGTTAATATGTTGAATACAAACTACTTATTCAAAACATAAAATCATTAAAAACCAATTATTAGAGCATGTACAATGGTAACCCCCCCACCCCCACCCATGTTATTGTTTAACATTCGGTGTTAAACCGATATTAACCATTGTGGCCACCATGTTATTCCCAAGTTAACGTTGGGTGTTAACACACCAAACGTCATGTTAATTGCATTTCTTTTTTTCTTTTTTTTTTTTTTTTTTCATTTCTGCCCCTAAATGAGGGGTTGTTTTTGTAAATTGTTGGTAAGTTAAAGTTTAATTTGGGAATGTTAACCATTGTGGGTGTTTTTTATGAGTTAAGGTGAAATGTTAAAGCTGATGTGCCGCATATATATAATTTCTTAGTTATATTCATCACTCTCACTTCACATATTAACATGTTTTTCGTTGGCTATTTTCTATTTTTCTTTGTAACCGACTCACAACACAAATTAATTGTTACTAGCATATATAATAATATAATAATGGATATGTCCTTTGACTAACTGGTACATTCATCAGCACTCACCGCATATAATTAATTTTGGCAAAGCTTACACAAGCACCCCATTTAATCCTAGCCATGCACCCTATAGCTAGGTGGGTGCCCCGTCCGTACAAAGGCGGCTGTAATTTTTTATTTTTATTTTTATTTTTATTTATTTATTTATTATTTTTTTAATTGTGTGTGTAGTGTTTAGGTATATATATATATACGGTGTATTTATTTGTGTAGTGTTTTTATATGTATAGTGTATTTAATTGTGTAGTGTTTTTATATGGTATTTATTTTACGTTATGTTTTTTAATTGTGTATTTGTTTTCATTTAATTAAACAATAACAATAAAACATTAGACATTAAAACATTAAACAAGTACAACAACAAATGTTACTAATATTACAACGAAATCTACTCCACATGAAGATTATTAATGTCATCTATAAGCTCATAGAGTATTCCACTCGATTGACATGCGTGGTCAATTGGATTTCTTGCCAATTCCGGTGACGCCCAACGTCTTTATTCTTGCCTTCAACAAATTGTTTTGAGCCAATAGCATGTTGATCGTTTTATCTTTAGTTTCAAGTTTGAGCAATGCGTTGAAGAAGAGGCTTGACCAAAGTACTTTTGTTGAAATATTTCCTTCCACATGAAGTATCGACACCCATAGTCTTGATCCCCTACTGTTATATGATGAAACAATTATAAGAAATGTATTCTAAACAAACAAGTTATTGATATATTTATGTAAATAAGCAAACGTTTAATTATTTACCTTTGACAAAGGACATGCATAATACTTGAGACCATCGCAAGTTTTGGGCTTGTGGATGTTCTTTCAATTATAAATCCACGTCGACAACGACACAAGAAAGGATTTTCTTGTTGCATCTGGCCAAAAAATTTGTATAATTATTCACACATAAATCCGTAATATCATGGTTCACAAAATTAGAAGCTTCGAATACATAAATAACCAATCTTGTTATATATTAATAGTTGATACATGGTTCACAAAATCACAATATAACTAGCAACTAAGATCAATCACGCCCGAGGCGTAGTCGCTCCAATGATGCTGCCATCTGTCCCACACGAGACTCTAACTCAAATGCTTCTCCTCAATCCGCAATCTCGCTCGTACTCATCAACGCGAGACGGATGTAACAAAAGATGAGGAAGAACCGGAGGACGATGTATAAATTGTCCTCATCTGCGGTGGAGATATAGCCGAGAAGAAGGCACATAACTGGACTCTCAACACGGCGGGTGTGTTGTTGACACACTAAATGTCCCTCCACCGAATGTCATCCGATTCTCGTAACAAAAGATGAGGAAGAACCGGGGCAGAGGTAAATCAGAACAAAAGATGACGAGTCGTTTACTATACATGTTTTGTCATTTACAATATAAATCGAGAATCGTCTATACATATTTTGTCATTTACAATATAAATCAAGAATTGTCTATACATGTTTTGTCATTTACAATATAAATCGAATCGTCTATACACGCTTTGTCATTTACAATATAAATCAATAATCGTTTTCACGCCCTGCCTAAACATCCTCTATTGTTGAGTAAACATATGTGCCCATCTCATGCCACGACATTTCGAACCATCTCCATTGTGGGTGAGTATACGGAGTGGTGAGTTTTCATCAAGAAACGCAAGAACAAAGTGAGCGACTGGTCTTCCCCACACGAAGAATCACAACGGGGACAATATTTGTCTTTGATTGGACCATCTCTCGTGGAAGACACATAATAGATTGTGAATTGGATATACATACAATAGGACGGTTAAGAGTCAGAGCAATAGCCACGCGCGTTTCGGCATAGTCATCCAAGAACCGTGGGGTCTTGGACCTTCAAACCAATTCATCGAGTTACGAATATTTGTAAAATAATCACCCACATTTGCATGTAAACTTCCTAGTTATTGTCTACCTCTTCCCGACAAGAGCTCAATTCAGGCCACATTGTTCGTGATGACCAAGACCTACGGCAAGAGCTCGATAGCCACAATTTCCATCACCTGCCACGTTAAAGATCCCTAGGATCCAGCGTCGGAAAAGAGGTGGAATTTGAGCCATAAAATATTTAGCCTTGGATTTGTTGTCCTTTGCGCTGGGACGTCCACGATTACTTTCTTTAATAGCAGGTTGTTGTGTTGACACAGATTCAGGAGCGTATATACTCCTTTACCGAATCGAATTTGTGTCTGCAATGCTTGAGCACATTTTGATTGATATGCCATCGACAGAGTAATCTGTTTGCTTTTGGGAATTCTTCTCTGCATGCCCCAAGCAACGCTAAATCTCTGTCGGTGACGATAACCCGCGGGTAATATTGTTCTTGTATCACCAACTTAACACATTCCAACACCCATTTGAAATTTGGCTCTTTTTCCTTGTCCAAAAAGCTAAACGCCATTGAGAATGTTGTGTTTGTTGGAGTAACCCCAACAATTGTAAAGAATGGCAGTTTAAACATCGTGGTGTTGTATGTGGATTCCATCAGCATGATTTCCGGATATGTTGTCCACAGGGCATATGACATCGGGTGAACAAAAAATATTTCATCCAGCTCATTGGTGTGGTCATTTACCCTGGGGTAATATGTATAACCTTGACGCTGCAAATGTACTAAAAGGAGTTGTATCGGAGTCAAATCACCACGACTGGCGCGACGTATCTTTTCTTGTGCATTATATACAGTTTTAATGGTAGATACGTTATTCGGATCGATCTCTTTTAGTGAAGAAAGTATAATTCGTGGTGCTACATGTTGTTTTGTCAACTGCTTCACCAAAACTAACTCACTTTCTTTTAATCACATGGCCTGTGAAAAACCATGGAACAAGTCTACAAAATCATGATTATGCCTCGGACACTTAACCTTCAATATCCAACCATTTCGACCGTTTATAAATTTCGCTAGTAATCTGAATGGGCAATTAATTTTAGCGGTACTAGTCCGCTGTTCAAGTTCATCTTCTAAACCTTCACGCGCAGGGCGTCCCATGTCTAGAACACAAAAATTCGATAGAGTACTTATAGCCCCTATCATTTTAGTTCTTCCTTTAACAATAAGAAAACCAATCGATTCTCGAGAGATTGCACCCAATCGGTTAAAGCAACTTCATTACCGAACACCTAAAAAATTAAAAACACAACAACTTTTATTAAAACTTTGATAAAAATACAACTTTGTACATTTTTAACAACTTTTTTTACAAACTTTTATAAATACTTTTATAAATACAAATTTTACAAACTTTTATAAATACTTTTTATTAAATTTTTTTAGAAACTTTTATAAATACTTTTTATTAACTTTTTTTATAAATACATTTTTTTACAAACTTTTATAAATACTTTTTATTAACTTTTTTTCTAAATACATTTTTTTACAAACTTTTATAAATACTTTTTATTAAATTTTTTTATAAATACATTTTTTTATAAATACTTTTATAAATACTTTTATTAACTTTTTTTATAAATACATTTTTTTATAAATACTTTTATAAAAACGCTTTATTAACTTTTTTATAAATAAAAACAAAAGAGAGTGTGTTTTTATTGATATGCTACGTGTGTGGTTCTAGTTGTGTTTACAAACCGTAAAAGTACATGGTTTCTCTGTCTCACTTGTTGATATTCCCTCCTTTTGTCTCTCACTTCTGGCAAAACTCTCTCTCTCACCTGTTGATATTACCACTCTCTCTCTCTCTAAAAATTTTAGATCTAAACATTTTAGATCTAAAATTTTGATCTAACAAGTATAAAACTTGTTAGATCTTGAATCTGATGATGATATTGTGGTGGTGATGTTATGGTGGTGATGCTGTGGTGGTTTCGTGTGCGGTATCTGTTTCGTTGTTAAAGTTTTTAGATCTTGAATCTGATGATGTTATTGAAAAAAATTGGAGGTTGGTTAAAAAAAACGTTTACTTTTATTTGATTATCTAAAAAGATTTTAGATCTAAAATTTTGATCTAACAAGTATAAAACTTGTTAGATCTTGAAAACTAGTTATGATATTGTGGTAGTGATGTTATGGTGGTGATGTTGTGGTGGTTTCGTGTGTGGTATCTGTTTCGTTGTTAAAGTTTTTAGATCTAAAAGTTTTTTAGATCTTGAATCTGATGATGTTCTTGAAAAAATTTTGAGGTTGGTTAAAAAAAACGTTTACTTTTATTTGATTATCTAAAAAGATTTTAGATCTAAAATTTTGATCTAACAAGTATAAAACTTGTTAGATCTTGAAAACTGGTTATGATATTGTGGTGGTGATGCTGTGGTGGTTTCGTGTGTGGTATCTGTTTCGTTGTTAAAGTTTTTAGATCTAAAAGTTTTTTAGATCTTGAAACTGATGATGTTCTTGAAAAAAATTTGAGGTTGGTTAAAAAAAACGTTTACTTTTATTTGATTATCTAAAAAGATTTTAGATCTAAAAACTTTATCTAACAAGTATAAAACTTGTTAGATCTTGGCTTAGTTATGATCTTGGCCGATGAGGTTGGTTTAGGAAAATGTTTGATTATCTATTTTGTTATATTTTGCAGGTTTGGGGTGCCTCCATAGCATGACCCTTTACACAAGCACCCCATATAATCCTAGCCATGGTAATGCAGATTCATTACTGGATGGTAAAGTGATCATTTTTAATTGACTTTGCAACTTTAATGAAAAAAACTTAGTGTTTTGGTCTAAAAACGTTTTATTACTGGATGGTAAAGTGGTCATTTTAGGTCACTTTGCAACTTTAATGAAATAAACTTGAGCTAAAAAAAGGCAATGATGATTTTTTTTAAACTTAAAAGAGTTTTGGCATGGCAAAACTGAATTTGCAGCCAACATGAGCTAAAAAGCTAATAATCTGAGCATATTCGATAAGTTTACCTCTTGTGTGTTAAATGGTGAACTAGACATGGTGGACTGTGGTGCTGTAGCTTGTGCATTTGTTGCTTGTTGTCGTGGACTGTGACACTTGTGGTCCTGTTTTAGTTCTTGCTAGTTGTTGTTTGTTGTTGTTCTGAACCACTTGTTAGTGTTGTTGGTTGTTTGTTGTTGGTTGTTGCTTTCTTCTTGATTGGGAAGTGGATTATGTTGTGGTGTTGTTGCTTTCGCCTGGCATTATAAGTGAATTTATGGGGTGCTTGTGTAGGCTTTGCCTTTGAGAATCTTAGTACATTCTTGTGAACTTTTGCAGTTTTAGAATCCTACTTACCACATTCATGTTGAAAACGTGTAACTTGTGAAACCTGTGAACTGGTGAGTCTTGTGCTTGTGCAGTTTGAGACTTGTGAGACTTTGTGCAGTTTGAGACTTGTGAGACTTGTGCAGTTGTGAGGCTTGTGAGACTTGTGCAGTTTTGTGCAGTTCCTGTGAACTGGTGACTTTGTGCAGTTGTGCCTAAAATTTTTCCGAGGCGATGATGATTTTTGAGCCTTAAAACTTTCCGAGGCAATGATGAAAACCGAATGGACGGCAAAGTGAGATAAAAATCTCACGGCAAAGTGAGATAAAAATCTCACTTTGCAACCTTCGAATCTGAGCCTCAAAATTTTACATTTCAAAAAAAAGAAGGGCCCAAATATGCCCAAATCTTTTAAAAATCTACCCATTTAGCTCATTCTTTTAATTTTGGGCACAAATTGCAACCTCTACTTCTCACCTACAAAACCATTGGAAAAAACAAGCCATGGATATGTCTGCTTAACCAACCTTATACCAATGGTGCATCAGTTGCCATTTTTGGCTGAGGGCATTATACTTTTTCTGCAAATCTGTCAATTTTTTCAGAAGTAATTAGCGTCTCTCCAAGAACATGATTGATGTCCCCCCACTACTGTCTCTGAAAACAACCATATTTTAACCACACATGAAATCATATCCTTCCCATAAATTAAACTACACATGAATATGATATTAAGAACTACCATATTTTACAACAAACTCCAAAGAAACACAAATGCATAAGGAGACTAAGAACTACATAACTAATACCCACAGCAAACAAAGACGCATACTACCTCAAAATACTACCCTTCCACAGCTACATCACCCTTCCACCTCAAATACTACCTCCTGGGACTACTCCGAAGGTTTGTACATGTACGTGTTTTGAATTGCTTCATCAGAGTAAATACAAGCCGGGATAGAACTGGATCCGTAACTGGAACCGGAACTGGAACCGTACGGATTTGTGGCGGTGGGTTAACAGTAGCTAATGAAGCAGATCGTAACCGGAGCCATATTACGGATCTTGTAGCGGTGGGTAATTTCCACCGGGAAATGCCTCTTCTGCAGTTGATCCGTAACCGGAGCCGAAATCAGAACCATAGTACGAATCTTGGTAATTTCCATATGAGTCCATTGGCATTCCACTTGGAAATGCCTCTTCTGCAGTTGACCGTCCAATAACTTTGTCTCTTGAAATGGACTTGGACCGTATTTCGCATTAGCTGCTTTTCCAACCTTTCGTTTGCTTTTTTAATTGATTTTTTCCTTAGAGTTTCGACCCATTTTTGTTGAATGTTATGCTTTGTATGCTGCTGAAGTGCTCCCCTAGCGCCTTTATAGCCTTCCCATTGCTTCCTTATTCACTTACTGTTACATCAAAATTGACATTGACACTAAATGTATAAATTTAGCAATCTGATTCTTTGGTTAATTTCTTTGGTCTAATGTATGATAAGTCGATCCAAGTAAAGCAATCGAGGTTCAGTGTGGAATAATTGATAAATCGAGTCAACCATGCTACATCTATTAAAGTTATATGTAGATATCTGTCAGTTGATATTGGAAATGTGATAAACGGTGACTTATCATACATTAATAGATGTAGCATGGTTGACTCGATTTATCAATTATTCCACAGTGAACCTCGATTGCTTTACTTGGATCTATTAATGTATGATAACAGATTAATGGCCAAGTTTTGGGAGGCGTGGAGGGCGCGCGCGTGGGAGGGGGCGGGGGCGGGGGAAGGGGCGGGTGGATCAAGTTCGGGTGTTTTGAATTTAGGTGATGGTGGTGGGAGTGGGGGAGATAAGGGAGTGGCGATAAGGATGCCGGTTGTGGGGGTGTCGGGGATATTGAGGAAAGAGCAAGAGATGTGGGAGAGTACCGATAAGAGCTTGCAGGATGCGTTTCAGGATTTGAATGCGCTTATGGTACTGTGATGCAATTATTTCTGTTGTTTATTGTTCGGTTTTGCATATAAATATATGGTTGTGTGTTTAGTGATTATTAGCTTTGAAATATATATGGTGGTGTGTTGGCATTGCGCGTTTAGACTAGAGCCGTTTTGCAGTTAAATCCTTGAGTGATCAGAATTTGTCAGACACTTTAATAGCTTATTAAATCTGATAATCTGATTATCATAACTTCAAACAGCAGATGGACGCCTAAACTACAACCCTTCTTGTTACTGGTGATTACCTGATACTGATTCCGGTTATTCTAAATCACGCAATCACTTCTTTAATTGAATGCCAAACAATCCCCATGGCATGGAGTGGAAACCGGGTGGATAATTAATTGTGTGCTGCTTCGTAAGAAGTCATTAGAGAGGGTGTTTGGGAATGTTTATCTAAGGTGCTTACTTGATTATACCGAGCAAATTATAATTTTAGAGGTGTTTGGATAAAACTGATTATGTGCATTTTAGAGTAAATAAGCACTTAAAAATTTGCAGGCTTTTTGTAAAGCAGATAAGCAGTTTAAAATAAGCAATTCAAAACACCCCATTGAAACCAGAAGACAGGGTGCTTCTTGTTGAATCTGATGCCCATAACTCCATATCCTTGTAAAATATAAGTGAGTAACTCATGTCTGTGCTGTAGTTTTGTAAGCATGATAAATAATATAGTGTTCTGTTTGCTCTTGTGTACATACTATTTTGCAACACTCACACTCAGGGGCCGTGGGTGTATGACTTTCAATTAAGTCGGTTAAAAATTGCTTGTTTCTCAGAGCAAAGCTAAAGAAATGGTGATGTTAGCTGAAAAAATGCGGCAAAAACTACTTTCGGGCTCTAGTTCTCAAGCAGATGCGACAAATGATGAGATGGATTCCAAAGAAGAAAAGCAAGACTGGCTGTTGAGTGTTGGTATTGTCTCCCCTGTCACGAAAGAATCAGCTGGGGCCTTGTACCACCAAGAGTTGTCCCGTCAGGTATTACTCCCTTCTGATGGTACTTGAAACTTTATTTGTCATTTATTGTATCGAATAATTGTTCATGTAGAAACAACTGAGGTAAAACACAAACTGCTATCCTATGGAATCAGCTGGGGCCTTGTACCACCAAGAGTTGTCCCGTCAGGTATTACTCCCTTCTGATGGTACTTGAAACTTTATTTGTCATTTATTGTATCGAATAATTGTTCATGTAGAAACAACTGAGGTAAAACACAAACTGCTATCCTATGATAAATTTTCATAATAATATCTTTAAGTTTGACAATGTTATATGTAGATATCCGTCAGTTGATATTGGAAATGTGATAAACGGTGACTTATCATACATTAATAGATGTAGCATGGTTGACTCGATTTATCAATTATTCCACAGTGAACCTCGATTGCTTTACTTGGATCGACTTATCATACATTAGACCAAAGAAATTAACCAAAGAATCAGATTGCTAAATTCATACATTTAGTGTCAATGTAAATTTTGATGTAACAGTAAGTGAATAAGGAAGCAATAGGAAGGCTATATAAAGGCGCTAGGGGAGCACTTCAGCAGCATATAAAACATAACATTCAACAAAAATGGGTCGAAACTCTAAGGAAAAATCAATTAAAAAAGCAAACGAAAGGTTGGAAAAGCAGCTAATGCAAAAGCAGAATACGGTCCAAGTCCATTTCAAGAGACAAATCAAGAGACAAAGTTACTGGACGGTCAACTGCAGAAGAGGCATTTCCCAGTGGAATGCCAATGGACTCATATGGAAATTACCCGGATTCGTACTATGGTTCCGATTTCGGCTCCGGTTACGGATCAACTGCAGAAGAGGCATTTCTCGGTGGAAATTACCCACCGCCACAAGATCCGTACTATGGTTCCGGTTACGGATCTGCTTCATTAGCTACTGTTAACCCACCGCCACAAAATCCGTACGGTTCCGGTTACGGATCCAGTTCTATCCCGGCTTCTGTTTACTCTGATGAAGCAATTCAAAACATGTACATGTACAAACCTTCGGAGTAGTCCCCGGAGGTAGTATCTGAGGTGGAAGGGTGATGTAGCTGTGGAAGGGTAGTATTTTGAGGTAGTATGTGTCTTTGTTTGCTGTGGGTATTAGTTATGTAGTTCTTAGTCTCCTTATGCATTTGTGTTTCTTTGGAGTTTGTTGTAAAATATGGTTGTTCTTAATATGATATTCATGTGTGGTTTAATTTATGGGAAGGATATGATTTCATGTGTGGTTAAAATATGGTTGTTCTTAATATGATTTCATGTGTGGTTTAACTATATGAAACAACTGAAAAAAAATGGGCACGGGTTCTATTACCACACGATGCATGTATAGGCAAGGAGCTCATTCGATTTTCCTGAAGATATGTTTCTCCTTCGTTCCTCGGTATTCTTCTTGTTCTTAATATTATTTCGTGTTCACCTTTTGAAATCTTGTCTGGATCCCTAGTATGTTTATTAAAATGACAAGTCATTGTATTTGTAACAACATTCATAGTAAATTTGTTACTGATAATTGCAAATTTGACATAATGACAAATCACAGTGCAATGCCTTGTCTGTAAGAATTAATATGTATCAAAATTCACATCAAATTAAGCAGTTATAACTCATACATCAGGTCATACTTTTCATTTATGACAAGTGACGTACTGACATACATTGAATTAATTAGTCATAAGATTAGTCGAACCCATTTGAGCATGCTATTCATTTTCCATCTGATTTAGCTCAATCAGATCATATATTTGAGCTCGGGAACCAAAACATGATTACTTGTCAATTAGCACACTAATTACTAAAGTAGTGCTTAATTAGTAAATATTTAGACCAAGCAGAGAGAGTATCAGTTTAAAATGAAATACTGCAACATACAAGATAATCTTTGTTTGTACAAGGTGAAATATGTGGTTTGAAAGTTTGAACTCACCATATATCAAGTACACAAAATAAAGCTGCTTGCTTGGGATATTGATTAGTTGCTCAACAATGGAAAGTCTGACTCTGGAACTCCATGATCATTGCTACTTGTAGAAGCGTCCTCGCGTTCCTCAGGATACAGCACTTCCATGACCATTTTCTGGCCAATCTCCGGCTTTGACATATCTAGAAATATGGCATTTTCATATGCGGATCTTGGGAAATCTTCTGTAAAACTCACCATAACGAGAGGATCATCAATCTCTTTACAGGAAATGGCTACAGCATCGACTAAGCGATCTTCCTCTATACCCTTAATTAGTGTCTCACGGAATGTAGATGGCAGTAACGAAACAAGATGAGTGCGTCTCAACACTTCAAGCAGATTATAATAATGTTGTCCCGAGTTTGCACATACCAAGGATAGAAGAACGGTTAATCTCAATACCAATATGGGGTACGATGACTCCATCTCTTTTGATCTTCTAAGCCATTCCATTAATTTATCTTGTGAATTCAGCATCTCACTAATCATTGAAGCTATAGAATGATGGATGTTCTTCATTGTCTCCAAGGGCTTAACACAGCCACGGTTTGAACACACATCCCATTCTTCAAAAGTAAGCCATTCAACACAAGATGACCGTGTTGTGAAAGCATAATCACACAAGTAAAACGACAAGATAACAAGTCTCTCCATGAGGTATAAGAAGCAAGCTGGCGACACACAGTCATTGACTCTCCGCCAACCTGAAGAAAATGTCTCTTTCAGTACATTAAGTAAACTAATAGCTAGATCCCCATTTCTTGAACTTGATCTATAGCCGTTGAGTTTGTCAAATAGATCTCTCCAGTTCCGAGAAGTACAGCTTCTAACTTTCTTCTTGGTATCATCATTAAAGCCAGTTCTTTTGGATCCTAGAAAGATCATCGCCATTCTCCCCATCTGCCCATAAGTTAGACCATTACAGTAAGATTTTCTGTTTATACTGATTGCTTCTTTGAGCATGTTCAGAAATGTTTCCTTTTCCCTCAGAAAAATCATTTCCTTCGACTGCCCATTTTTCCAGTTGATATGAAAGACGTTGCAGAAGAGGGGATCCACACACAGCTTAAAATACTGATCTGCAAGGGAACTAGCACGGAACCGATTATACGGAAGCTTGCAGTTCTGTAGAGATTTTGTAACTTTAAATAATCTTGTAAGAATTTTCGTCTGTTGATGCATGGGGAAGTTATTAACGGTTGAGTAGGCATGAAGAGAATGAAGCTTTTTCAAGACTTTCTCAGAAACAAGGAGTATTTCTGAACACCAATATCGTGTAGCCATAGACGTAAATTCATGAGCACCTATGATGTACAAATATCCGTTCTTGGTTATTGAAGAAAATCTCATCTCTTTTACCCACTGGGCTTCTGCATTGAGCACAACATAGCTGTCATTTTTATCCCCGTCATACTTTCTCACTCCAAAATAATTAAAAAGGAAATCCTCATATATGTTGCTACTTTTAACACCCTGATGCCGTGTATTGCTCCAGTCGATTAGTTCCCATACCAGTTCCTTCCAATAACTCCAAAAGTAAATCAAACCTTCAGCAGAAACAATGTTTTCCGAAAACACACCTTCTAAGTCCTTAAGCGTTCCATCTTCAAGCATTGTTTCAATACTAGAATGATCTGAGAGGAGATGCACATCCAGAATTCTACGGGAAATCAAATAATGCATTCTAAGGCTTCTTCCTCTTGGTGCTTCTCTCAAATGCCTCCACATCTGGGATAAGCTAATTTCTGCATCTGATAAAATACTTATCTCTATGTGCATCAATGCTGAACCACGTGAATCAGAATTATATGTCACGTATGAGTTCAAATCATTTAGGAGCTCGTCTTTTTGCTTAAAACTTGTCAGTGGCCAAGCTCTTCTCCCATGAGCCCAAAGAGATCCAAAGAAGACGTACCACAATCTTCTCAATGCTGCTTCTGTTGAATGATCATTTTCACTACTAATCTTCACTGCTTGTACAAACTTTCCACGTGTTTCTAGCAGTAACAGAAACTCAGGAAGAAGGTCTAGAGACTTGAAAGAAGAATGCACCAGGCGAAGCACATCATTTTCAATATTCTCTATCTCATATGCCGTCTTCACCCTTTCCAAACCCATAGCTACCGCATTTTCTTTATAGCAAAATATGAACTCAACGCCTTTCTTTAATAACTCTTCCTCAGATTTTCCTTCAGACAAAATTTTAGCCTCGTTGCACACAAACTGATAGAAGACATCAGAGTCGTTTTTCGCGATTGAAACAGCCTTCCTTAGTAACCTTTCCTTCTGTTTGAAAGGTTCATCTGTGCTGTGAAAAAATGTAGAGTTTAAGAATACATGCCACAAGATTTTCAATGATGACTCTTTGTGAAGTCCACCCTGGTAAAGAAGGTCAGCTTCAAGCACAGGATCGGGTTTCAGCCTTGCAACATTTGCAGCTTTTTCAAAGTTTCCCCATTCTTTTTCAAGCAATATAAGTTCATCAAGACACCCTTTTTCATGCAAGAATCTCCGCATTTCACCCTTAGAGCGAAAAGAACGAACAAATTTCATCATACGTTTGAAATTGTTCTTATGAAAATAGTATACAGCACCATCGTGTGTCGCTTTTGCAGCCTTTTCAAAGTTACCCCATTCCTTTTCCACCAACACAAGCTCATCAAAACAACTCTTCTCAGCTAAGAATTTCTGAATTTCACCCTTGGATGGAAAAGAACGAACAAACTTCATCATGCCTTTCATATCCTCGTTAGAAAAATAGTAATGAGCACCTTTTTGCAAAAACTCTAGCTCAGCAGCCACAGATACTCCCCGGCGGCCTAATAACTCAAAACCAATTTCAAATAATTTCCCAGCTGAGCAAGCAGAAAGACACTTGGTAAAAGCTCCGGCTTTCTCGTATTCTTTCACTGCACGCTCGTAACATTTTGCTTGATAAAAACAGTTTCCTGCTTTCAGCGGCATCAATTCACTCAAGTATATTTCACCTGTACATTGTGAATGTTTCATTTTAATGTGAATATCAGACAACACAAATACTAACAACATTCCGTAAAGGATATATCACTTGACTTTTTAGCTAAAAAAACTTGATGTTTACATATACTATTTTATAGAAATACAATAATAATGTTCATAGTAAGCAAACCATATAGTGGTTAAAGACTTAGATCATATCAAGTCAATATGATTTCGTTGAAAACTAGCGTCTTCACCTCAAAAGTCAGAATGACTTGTGAATGAAACAAATACAGTTGACAAGTATACATTTTTATATAACAAAAGACTTGATAAAAACAAAATAAATCTTGGCATCTTAGAGAGATTGGTTGTTTATAATGACAGGGGTTGGAGACATAAGTAGCTCTTTGGATGCCCTATGTGTTTGGACTATTACTCTGATACGGCCAGTCATTTAAGAACCACGTAACGGAAATTCTAGGGTCACGTATGTGACCAATAAAATATAGGGGTCACCCTCACACATGGATATTATTCGGTCACACAACAAAGCGGCATCTGGAAGCCAAATATGTGAGTGCCACCCGGATGCCAAGTCAGCACTAGTTAAAACATCAAGTCACAAATTTGTTCATGCCTTTATAATAATAATTAAGAACTCAGACTAATCATAACAAGAATTTTGGATAATTATGTTGCTAATATATAAGCTTTAACTCTATAAATAGCAATAACATCATGGTATAATCGAAGTAAAATATTACCTGCTGTTATATAATCCCCCATTTCAAAAAAGCACTCAGCAGCCAATTCCTTTTTGTTAACAGAACTAAATAGCTTTGCAGCATCCTTAAAAAGCTTATTTCTTTCAAGCTGTGAAAACCCGGCCTTGTCAGCAGTTGCACGAAGATAATATGCCTCTGCCAATGTTTCATAATATTTATCACCAGCCTTCGAGAAGCACATCTGTGCCATCCTAAAGTTATTTTCATAAAATAGCTGCAATAAACAAAAATATACATTATTAGAGACGTCTCAAAGAACCAACTTTCTGATTCCCAAATTTTTTTAAGGATTCAATTGGATCAAACCTTCACGCCTCGTGTTCTCCACTCGCCTTCACTGCTTGGAATTTGCATTTTCTCATCAGATAAATCACTCAGATGTTTTACTTCAACAAGGCTTAACTTTTTCCAGTAATCATATACTGGTTGAGAGAAGCCTGTGCTTTCACAAAGCCATAATCTTTGCCTTGTTCGAGTGATCGCCACATACAGCTGCTTCAATTCACTGCATAATACAGCATGCTTTTCCATATCGAAACATGAAGACAGTGAAGTAGGCGAGTTGAGCAGATCATTTTCCTTCATATATTCATAGATGATTCGCCACTCATTTGAGAAAGGAGATGTAGTAAAAAAGTCATACAATAACACATCCTACAAAACATCCAATACGGTTAAAACACTTGACCATCCAGTTCAACATCTGATAAAAAACAATGATCTTCATCATAAGATTTACCTGAAACTCTAACCCTTTGGCCTCCATGATTGTTAGTACCAGGGCATTCTTCCCTATGATGCCAACAATCTTCTCTTTCAAAGATTCGTCACGAACTAAAACAACTTGCTCAGCACCAAATCCAGTGATGTGATGAGAACTATCTCCTTTCTTTTTGAAAATGATCTCTATAGCGTTGTTATTTGAATCAGATTCAAGCAAAACTGGCAGTTCCCCACAAATTCGACTAGTCTCTGGGCTCAATACATCAACAAACAAAGGAAAATAGTGGCAAAGAACGTCAATAATACTTTGTGCCAAATTCAAAACTCCAGCATGTGTGCGAAAATTCTCGCTTAATTGAAAAATCTGTGACATTTTTCCCTTTTCAGAACCCAAAAGAAACTTTCTGAAAAACATACACCGTATATCTTCGAATCTAAATCCAATACCCTTTGCTATAGCCTGAGCTGTATCTCCAGAAAAAGCATAGCCCTCGTGAACATTTGTGCATACGTATTTAAATAGCATAATCTGTCGCATCGAAAGGTCTTGGACCTCGTCGATATATACATAATCCATCAGATCTCCCTTGTACCCTTCGAACTCAAGCCTTTGATGAAGATCATTCACTAAATCAGCCAAATCAAAATGACCATTTTCCAGTTTTTTCTTCTCATACTGACGGTAAATTGCATAGACGATTTCTCTCTTTGGAGCATCTAAAATGGAAATTCGACCTTCACAAAGTGAAACATAATCGTCTCTTGATAGGATTTCATAGGGATCCTTGCCTGCTATAAAACCACCCTTGATGACAGACATTATTTCGGTGTAAATTGTGGAGGGATCAAGATTTTTTGTTAGCTTATGGTTGAAGCAGGGCCAATAAAATGAACAAAATCTTTCATATGGGACACCCTTGAACCTCATATATTGTTCCAAGACAGCAAGCCTTGAAGTACTGGTTTCATTGACACCAGCAAGCTGCCTAAAACTAGGAAATCTTTCAAAGTATGAAGTGCCCACTGTTCCATCAAGCATCAGCAGGAATCTGTGGAATGTTATGATAAGTGGATATGCGCCATTTGGAAGATGAGTAAAATGATCCGGAATATCTTCAGACAACATCACTTTGTCGATATCATCAATGCACACAGAGTGGTTTTGGGAAGACGAACTTCCACCACATGTTGATCTGGAAATTTTATGAACTCAAAATCAGATATACAATACTTAATTATCAAGATTTTGTGGATAAGTATGTAGACTATGCATATGAACACACTTTGAACATAATAATGGTATATTCGACTCATAGGCGTATTTATGATAATGGTAAAATTTATCTCTTCATTAGAAACATTGTAAAACAAAGATAATACAACAAGAGTGATATATACATAAACGATGATTGCTATAACATTTCACTAACCGTTTCCATTCACTGACATGTTGTTTCACAGCATAACAAAGTTTTGAACTGAAAGTGACAAATAGTTGATGCAAGACGTCATGCTTCTCCTCCTCGTTTCTCTCCATTACCTCATGAAATCCTTCACATGCTATGTGGTGGAGCTGTTCATTTTGAAATAATTTCATTGTTAATACTGTTGTTTTTCCTGTCCCAGATCTTCCAAGAATGAAGCTGCTTTTGTCAAATAAAACAACATCCTTTTCTTGTTCGGTTAACTCAAAGGGAAGCCCAAGATCCCCACCATCACATCCAGAAATCATAATATTGACAGAGTTAGTTGACAGCGGAAAAAATTTCATTAGCATCAAACTCTCATGCACCTTCACATTTTCAACGAAGCCCTTTCCATTGGCACCATCCACAAACAATTCATCACAATGGTTTACTTGTGTTTTATATTGAACAATTTTAGAGGTCGCAGACCAATTCATCGGAAACTCAGAACCCCTGGATATGAAAAATAATTAGGAAAACTTCTGCTAGTATAGCATATACATAAATGAATGTCAAGATAGCAACAGCAAAATTAAACATACCTTTGAACACACCTTGTGGTGCAATGATCAATATACTCCAGAGTATACATACCAATTATTTCTTCTAAACGTTTTACCAAGTCTGCAATCTCATGAAAGGGTAATATATCCCAAACCTTTAAGACTTGGGTATAATGTGTTTCCTTTACTATGTCTATTGTACATATGATGTGCAGTCCTTTAACCTTAAATTCTTTCATCAGGTCACGATAAGAACTATCACTAACAGCAGCTGCAGTATAACTCCTTTTCGGTCGCCAACCGGATGAAAGCTTTAAAAGCATAAAAAGTACAAGCTTCTTGGTCTCCCACGACTTGATTTTTGTAAATGATGATGTAAACATGCTGCTAAACAAGACCTGGAGAAGAAAAGTTGAATACATGATAAAATATATGTAGAAACTGAATAGTTAAGATCTCTAAAAGCCAAAGCTTCTGTTTGTTTACGCCATATTTTCCTCCATTTGACTATCAGTAAATGTTCCAATATACCTTTTTTTTGTTGTTGCAAAAACTGTAAGAAATCTAATGGCACCAAGTTGAGGGATTTTGCACGAACAAATAGTTACTTATGAGCTGCAAAAAATTTTAAGTCTACTTAATTACCTTCCAAGTGGTACTTCGGAATAGTGTAGTCTCCCCGCTAAGTAACTCATCAAGCTGATGAAGATCTTTCTTTACTTCAATTATGACCTTGGCCAGCTCCTTGTGTTCATCAGCCTGATAGAAGCATTTACGAGCCTTTGCATCAAGAAGCATGGATTCCCAAACAGAACCTTTCTTCAAATGCACTCTTTCATCTCCTAAAATCCATAAACTCTGTCTGCAAAAGCATTAGCGAGCACATGTTCAGTCACTGTATATATTTCAATTGGCATTAGAACACTAACAAAATCTATACATTTCACCCAAAAGCGTAAATATAATAGATTATTGTCATATTTATGTGTGACTAAAACTATTTGAAAACGATGAAAACATTAAATGACATGTAATATACTTTGTCCTTTTTGTTGTTGCTTGTAAGAGAAATTGTTTTGTTTTCATTTAGGTAATATACTCAATTTTTTTCTATCGGACATTTGTATACTCTCAAACACAATCTAGGTGCAGCAACCATAGGGCTTGTAGCCCATGGGTAACTCATGTTGTCTTGGTCAAGTCGTGTTTTGGACATGTGAGATATATTTGTTGTGTATATACTACTAGATTAGTTACCCGTGAATTTCACGGGCTGTTTGAGATAAATAATAAAAAAATCAATGTAATTTTTGATTAGATGTTTGCTCAACGAAATATACTTTGAATGAAAGAAAATTAATATATGGATATAATAAAGCCCAAAAGTCCAAAACTTTTCTCTATATAATTGTTGAATTTAACGTGGTGAATTATATACTAAATTCCTTTCGCCCATTAAAAATCTGAATTTGCAGCCATAAAATATGCCACTATAACCTATACGATCTTTCATTTGTGCTCAAGGAGGATAATATATAAAGCTAATAAAGAAAATAACGTCATATAACTATAATACTATATCAAAATATCCATATATCAAATAATAATTCTTAGAAACAAAGGTGTATAGCAGAAGTTGTACAAACATGAAATAGTGAAGAACACTTTGCAATTATAATTTACAATCCCAAGTGGCTAGAGATTGGTTGTGGGTATCGAGTAATATAATGAAGGATAAATACTGTAGTTGGCATATATATGAAACAGGTAGATGCGACGGTTGACTGTTAAAAAGTTGGGGCGGTGATTATTTACAACACGTCAATTCCCACATATGGTTGTGATGGATGGTGATGAGTGTCTAAATACTCATCGTTTTGTCTTATTTAAACCGCAAAACATCCGAAAACACTCGAAATGTATCAAAATGATAAAAATATCACAAATAAGTGTTTTATGTGTTTTAAATGCAAAACATCAAAATCGGTGAAAACGATCAAATTTGCATAATTGGCGGTTTAGTCCCCAAGTTTCAAAAGTTGTCAAAAGCAGGTCCTCGGTAAATCTAAATAAAGAGAAATGTTATTCAAGGTCCTGAAATATTCTAATTTGTCAAAATGGTCCTTGAATAAATCTTTTGTAAAATGGCGTAAAAGGTCCACGAACTTTGAAATTTGGCAAGTTTAGTCCACGGAAAATTTGAAATTGTCAAAACAAGTCCTTGTACTATTGAAGTTTGTCGGTTTGGTCCTTGTGTCAAGTTTGGAAAATTACAGGAATGGTCCCTCATGAAATGGATAATTACAAAACAAGTCCTTGTCTTATTGAAACTAAGACTTGTCAAAATAAGAATTGTGACCCCTGCCTTATATCCTTTTGGACCCCTTTCCCCATTTTGGACCCCTGGTCAACAAAACAGTCAAAATCCACCTTTCCCTCCCTGTTGGGTTTCTTCCCCGACCAAGTCCCCTGCAACTCCCTGCTAACACACTACCACCCTCACCTTTTCCCCTTATCTCTTCCACACTCAACCCACCTCATCATGACACCTCTCACCCCCCTTGCTACAATTTCAGAGCCCACAGTTGAAATTGCCACTTCCCGCCAAAAATGGAAATACAGGCAATCCACTCATTACTCAACCATTGGTTCTCAAATTAGGTGGGATTGCATCAGAAGGCCACGTGGAGCTCAGTTGGAGCATAAAAAGAGGAAGAGGAACAAGTGAAAAGAGTAGTAGTGTAATTTTAATTTCTGTAATGTCGTTTTAATAAATTTAATGTTTCCAGTGTTTAATTAAGTTTCAAAGTACTCTTTTATGTAATTTAAGTGTTTTATAAACCTTTGTCAGTGTTTAAATTCAAGTACGAATTACTTTTATGCAATTTGCAATTTCAAAAATTCAAGTTCAGGTGAATGTTGTTGTAATTGATGTTATGCAGATATAAGCTCTTATATAAGCTTTATTAAGTTCCCTTTAGCTCATTTTTTACTCAGAAAGTCCTGTACTCAGAGTTTGCTCAACATTCTCACTTGGTCAACAATGGGTCAAAATGCCCCCATCTTGAAGAACCAACATGCAGTGCTGAAGCTGGTTATGGAAATATTTGTTTTTGGGTTGATATAAGTAGGGTAGTAGCTTATTAATCATGTGGTAGCAAGCTATTGTAGCTGGACTAATGTGAGTATCACTCATTCAAATTCTCATTGCTGTCAACTCTGCATTGGTCTCAGGTTACTTAATTTAGCTCTTATGTCTGCATAATTTAGTTTCTATACTGTTTTTAGGTCTGGTCTAGTGATCACTTTGGATTAGCTGTAAGAATTTCATGGTTTTATTGCATTTTAGTCTTAATAACTAGTGTTTGGTTTAAGCTTATCCTTGGAGTTTTATAGCTTCTTAGTTGATAAACTCAATTGGTATAGTATCCTTAGGACTTATTAGAGTCATTCAACTCCCATTTTTGCATCTTAGAACACTAAAAAGTCAAAATAATGTTTAATCTCATTGTAGTAGCTAACTGTTAGGAGATTTAATGTGAGATTCATCATAATAGTTTATAACTAGTTACTCTAGCCTTAAACCAACTTATTACAGCTTATAATAACATAATAAGTCAGTAGAATAGATTAGAAGTTCATAAAAGTCAAAACTTGTTCACAATAAAAAAGTCAAAATTTCTATTAAGTCATTTTTGAATA
This sequence comes from Chrysanthemum lavandulifolium, assembly GCA_022545495.1. Taxonomy (NCBI): domain Eukaryota; kingdom Viridiplantae; phylum Streptophyta; class Magnoliopsida; order Asterales; family Asteraceae; genus Chrysanthemum; species Chrysanthemum lavandulifolium. Next base: position 130,404,032 of record CM040246.1, on the reverse strand, counting down.
AAATGAATAATTTTATATAGGATTAGATATTAGGATTTAGTTTAAGCCCTTTTGGAATATCAATATTCAGCTGCTAAACAAAAATATAAAAATGCTAGCTCTCATAAAATTAGCTTATAGGTAGCTTATTTGCAGCTTTCTTTTGACCCTTTGTCTGAAAACTATGTTCTGTGCACACAGTTAGCAGCCCAGTTTCTCAAGCTTATTCAGAGCTTATTAGTGAATTATAGCTTGTGCATTTTAGCTTTTTAAGTAGCTTACCTAGCTGTGTCTTCATTCCAATGCTTATTTTCATCACAATAGCTTATTTCATTAGCCTGCTAAGTGTTTTTAATTTTGGCCAATTCATCTAGTGAACTGAGTGAGCAGTGGTTTTATCAGTCTTCATAAGCTTCTCATAAGCTTATTAGATTATGCCAAACTCTATAAATTAGCTTTTCAAATAACTCAGCTGGTTAACTTGATAGTACCAGTGGTCTTTTCATGTCTTAGCTTATTACAATACTTAAAATTAAGCTATAAAGTAGCTAGATAACCAAATAGTGTTCGCTTAACCGAGTTTACAAGTGCTTATTGATAGTTGTTTAGTGCTTATTCTTTAGTCAAAATGTTTTCTCGTTTTCATTTTAACTTATAAATAGTTGTAACTTATTTGATCACCTTTTGCTTATTTCATTAGCTTATTAGCCATCTAGTCAAGTCTTGTGCTTATTTCACTTTAGTGCCTCTTGTTGAGAAATCACGACTTATACTCGACTTATTAGTTAGTTTTATAAAAGTTGTAGTTACAAATATTGCTTATTTTCATGTACTTAATAAGTTTGTAAAATAAATTTTCAAAAATAAAAATGTTTTGCAAAAGGCAATCTTGGGACTCGAACCCACGCCACCAGTTCACCACACACACTCCTTACCGTTTGCCCTTGGGACTTGTCTCGTTTATTTTATGCACAATCAAATCTTTAAGTACCATTTGGGCGGTTTAGCTTATTAGGTGTTTTAGCTTATTTCAAGCTTATTTAAAGTAGCTTTTTCAAGTTTTCTAATTTTCATAAATCTATATTAGTATTAAGTATTTTTACAAAAGTTTGATTTTTATAAATAGTTTTAGTATTTTTAACATTTAATTAGTGTAAAACTTATTTAAATCATAATAAAAATATAAAAGTCAAAAAATATAATTCTTTTTGTAAAATTTTCTTTATCATATAGTATGTAAGAAAATTAGTTTTACACTCTTAGGCCTTTTATTTCTTAAAATTTACGTTTTATCTTGCGCTCAGGCGCCATTTAAATAAATAACGCTCGTTTCCATTTTAAGCAACGTTTTTAGTAATTTAAGTTTACGTTTTAGTTAATATAGTTTATTTAAGTCATTTTATTTTATAAAATCATAAACGTTCATCGATCTGTAAAAATAGTGATAGCGTTTATTTAATAGATTTTAACTTTTATTTCTTTTAATTTGCATTTAAGTCGCTGTTAATTGTAAATCTTTTCTTTAGGTAATTTTCCATCGAAAACCCTACTGATTGCTATCCTTAGTGATCATTCTATCATCTGAAGTTGTTTTAAACACCAATTCATCCTCCGTGGGACTTAACGACCGAGAATTCCTATATTCCTCGATCTAAATTGCATTTCGTTCGAAATGTTTTAAGTCTGTTTAGACTTGACGGTTTGACGCCGATCAAACCCCAGCGCGCTGCTGCGGGAGGTATAAGCGTGTTTTAAGCATTTCGGATCCATTCTTGCACATATACCATCGTTTGTAAGCAGTTTTTGTAAAGTTTTCAAAACCAAAAGTTCATTAACACTTTTCCTAAAGTGTTAACAACACCAAAACATTTTTATTCAAGTTTTCAACAAACACAAAATCCAAAATATTTTCATCCTTTGTTTTTTCAAAATGTTTATCCAAAAATCCAAAAATATCCATCTTTACCTCTCACATTTTTGATTCTTCATTTCTTACCCTCTAGAACCATTTGATTCTTTCTATGTCTTATCCTCACCCTCTTGATTGTCAATGGTGTGGTGGTCCTTATAATGGTGGTAATTGCCCCGGTTGTAGCATGGTGGATTCGGAAGCAGGTGCATCTATAACCAAGATCCCTATTCCTACCATAACACATCGATTTATTCCATCGGCTACCACACTGTGAGACTCGGCAGTTTCTTGTTGTAGTCTTGTGGTGGTTCACACTACGATTCGATTGTCAATCGGAAACGTGCTTGTCTATGAGCAAGTTCCCGATAACAATTATGACAACAACACACATAACTCACGGCCACATCGGTTTCTTGTTGTGAGTATTGTGGAGGTTCTCACTCTAGCTCGGATTGTCAAGCAGAATCCATTTCCTTGTAACAATTACGACTCTTCATATCAAGACCAATCTCCACAGTACCAAATGATTCAAGCAACTCCTCATGAAACTACGACAGACCTTCTACTGAAGAGTCTTGAGTTATTAAAAGAACTTAAGGAGGAGTCGGCTATGTCCTCCCAAGATAATCCAAATGAAAAATCCATGGAAGTTTTGTTAGCTGAAGAGCGGGATGCTAAATTAGATTCCCAGATTGCCATTGAAAACACTGTTAGGGAATCAATTGCACTACAAAAAGCATTCAAATCTAGCTCTCAATTCCATTTCATTCCTGATGACGATGATGATGAAGATACCTTGATATTCTACAATTTTATTCATCAAGTTCATCGGTTGAGATTCCATCCGTGGAAATCTGAGGAGAAAAGAATATGGTGAATCACTAGCGGTAGAAATAATGGAACTTGTAGAATCCATAACCGCTAGTCCTTCTCAACTCCTCGGTCATCGCCATCACACCAAGCTCCCACTCGCTCTACGATCATGGGGATGAGCTTCTTGACACTTGTTCTGAAAAGGAACGGACGAATTCATAAAGTCTAGTGTTGAGAACCTTGTCCCAATCTCAGAGAGTCACGGAATTATCGACCATGTGTGTGATATCCCTCCTCCTCTTGTCTTCCAAAATGATCATATTGAGATGTTCTCCGATTCGATGAGGACTATTCTTTATCTTGTGGAGACATAAGTTATGAGGAGGAATTTCCTTCGAGCTTGTCGACTTAGGAGAAGAGAATGAAGAAGAAAAATCCAAGACGAAGCTCTTCGTCTTACGTGTTGAATGTTAATCTTCTCATTTCTAGAATCGAGGCTTTTAATGAAAAGCCTACTTCATATCCTATCCCTTTGAGGATAGTGAACTTTTGTTCAATGATTCTATTCCCGAATTACAAGCGTTCCATTTTGATCATATGGGAGAGAAGATTAGTGGTATTACCACTTCTCATTCTCATAATTCTCTCCCGATTATGAATCATTCACTTTTGATGAATTCCTAATGAACTCGGTCAAATCAATCACGAATATGAATCATTTTCCTTTGAGGAGTTCTCCGTGAACTCACTCATATCATATCTCCACCGGAGTATGATAACTTCTACTTTGATCTAGACACACCGGGATATGTCTAGACCAATTGAGCTTAAAAATGAAATTCATGAAACCATGAATTCTCACGTGAGTGATGATGAGTTAATCATGATCTTTATCATGACTTTCTTTCTCTTTTCACTTATCCGTGGCTTCTCCTATTCTTCACTCCTTGGGAATGAAGACATTATCTTTGACCCGGCATTTTCATTAATCAATTTTGAGCGGTTCTATGTATATCTCATCGGTGTGGAACTTTCACGTACTTCAATGTTTATACAAACATCTTCAATGAAAGTCCGATGGAGATTGTCTCTTCCACTTACTTCCCATGAACAAATTAATTCGGGTCGAGTCAAGCTAGCGACTCGGAAATCAAAAATAGCTTAACATGGGTTTTCACCGTGTGTTCCACCCTAGTGTGGGGAGATGCCCGCATGTTGTATATAGATTTTGAAAATGAATGAAAATTGTAAATATTCAAAAGAGAATAATTGTTGTGTTTCCACACTTAGCTAGTAATGTTATCTTTTACGTTCTAAGTTTCGACATTACTGGTAGGTACTTTGAATATTGAGGACAATATTCATTTCTAAGTGTGGGGAAATTAAGCGAATTTTGATCATAAATGTACCCTTTTAGTCCCTTTTCCCCAAAATGGCCAAATTTAAAATTTTTTTTTAGTGGAAGTACTATGTACTAAACACAACAAATGGTAATCATCCACCATGTCTAACCCACATAAGGATGGCTAATCCGAGCAAACGGCTCTTGGTAAAGATATCTCAAATCCGTTGACGACACAATTTGCCCAAAATTGTATGGTATTCACCGCCATATCCTTAAAAGTGAAGAGTTGGCTAGCCCGCAAGTTTATGGCTTGTGGTAAAGGCGATGGAAAAACCATAATTGGTAATCGACTCACCAAAGATAATATTGATAAGTTATCTAAGAGTTGGCTAGTCCGAGAGAGTGCGGCTTCGGTAAAGACAAATCAAATCCGTTGAAAGTCGGTGGTTTGCTCAAAATCACATGGTTATCGGTGTACCATGGTTCTTACTTGAACCGAAACATTTGGCTACTCGAGTAATGGCTTTTGGTAAAGAGATAAAATCCATTAGTTTTCTCAAAACATTGCTAGGGACTAGCAATATCTTAGTATGGGGATTGATGAGTGTCTAAATACTCATCATTTTTGTACTATTTAAAGCGCAAAACATCCGAAAACACTCGAAATGTATCAAAATGATAAAAATATCACAAATAAGTGTTTTATGTGTTTTAAATGCAAAACATCAAAATCGGTGAAAACGTATCAAATTTGCATAATTGGCGCTTTAGTCCCCAAGTTTCAAAAGTTGTCAAAAGCAGGTCCTGGTAAATCTAAATAAAGAGAAATGTTATTCAAGGTCCACGAAATATTCTAATTTGTCAAAATGGTCCTTGAATAAATCTTTTGTAAAATGGCGAAAAGGTCCACGAACTTTGAAATTTGGCAAGTTTAGTCCCAGAAAATTTGAAATTGTCAAAACAAGTCCTTGTACTATTGAAGTTTGTCGGTTTGGTCCTTGTGTCAAGTTTGGAAAATTACAGAATGGTCCCTCATGAAATGGATAATTACAAAACAAGTCCTTGTCTTATTGAAACTAAGACTTGTCAAAATAAAATTATGACCCGCCTTATATCCTTTTGGACCCTTTCCCATTTTGGACCCCTGGTCAACAAAACAGTCAAAATCCACCTTTCCCTCCCTGTTGGGTTTCTTCCCCGACCAAGTCCCCTGCAACTCCCTGCTAACACACTACCACCCTCACCTTTTCCCCTTATCTCTTCCACACTCAACCCACCTCATCATGACACCTCTCACCCCCCTTGCTACAATTTCAGAGCCCATAGTTGAAATTGCCACTTCCCGCCAAAAATGGAAATCTGAGCAATCCACTCATTACTCAACCATTGGTTCTCAAATTGGGTGGGATTGCATCGAAGGCCACGTGGAGCTCGGTTGGAGCATAAAAGAGGAAGAGGAACAAGTGAAAAGAGTAGTAGTGTAATTTTAATTTCTGTAATGTCGTTTTAATAAATTTAATGTTTCCAGTGTTTAATTAAGTTTCAAAGTACTCTTTTATGTAATTTAAGTGTTTTATAAACCTTTGTCAGTGTTTAAATTCAAGTACGAATTACTTTTATGCAATTTGCAATTTCAAAAATTCAAGTTCAGGTGAATGTTGTTGTAATTGATGTTATGCAGATATAAGCTCTTATATAAGCTTTATTAAGTTCCCTTTAGCTCATTTTTTACTCAGAAAGTCCTGTACTCAGAGTTTGCTCAACATTCTCACTTGGTCAACAATGGGTCAAAATGCCCCCATCTTGAAGAACCAACATGCAAGTCAAGTCGGTTATGGAAATATTTGTTTTGGGTTGATATAAGTAGGGTAGTAGCTTATTAATCATGTGGTAGCAAGCTATTGTATTTGGACTAATGTGAGTATCACTCATTCAAATTCTCATTCTTCATCAACTCGCATTGGTCTCAGTTACTTAATTTAGCTCTTATGTACGCATAATTTAGTTTCTATCTCGCTTTTAGGTCCGGTCTAGTGATCACTTTGGATTAGCTGTAAGAATTTCATGGTTTTATTGCATTTTAGTCTTAATAACTAGTGTTTGGTTTAAGCTTATCCTTGGAGTTTTATAGCTTCTTAGTTGATAAACTCAATTGGTATAGTATCCTTAGGACTTATTAGAGTCATTCAACTCCCATTTTTGCATCTTAGAACACTAAAAAGTCAAAATAATGTTTAATCTCATTGTAGTAGCTAACTGTTAGGAGATTTAATGTGAGATTCATCATAATAGTTTATAACTAGTTACTCTAGCCTTAAACCAACTTATTACGACTTATAATAACATAATAAGTCAAGTAGAATAGATTAGAAGTTCATAAAAGTCAAAACTTGTTCACAATAAAAAGTCAAAATTTCTATTAAGTCATTTTGAATAAAATGAATAATTTTATATAGGATTAGATATTAGGATTTAGTTTAAGCCCTTTTGGAATATCAATATTAAATTGCTAAACAAAATATAAAATGCTAGCTCTCATAAAATTAGCTTATAGGTAGCTTATTTGCGACTTTCTTTTGACCCTTTGTTCGAAAACTATGTTCTGTGCACGTTAGCGATTGATTTCTCAAGCTTATTCGAGCTTATTAGTGAATTATAGCTTGTGCATTTTAGCTTTTAAGTAGCTTACCTAGTCGTGTCTTCATTCCAATGCTTATTTTCATCACAATAGCTTATTTCATTAGCCGCTAAGTGTTTTTAATTTTGGCCAATTCATCTAGTGAACTGAGTGAGCGGTGGTTTTATCGGTCTTCATAAGCTTCTCATAAGCTTATTAGATTATGCCAAACTCTATAAATTAGCTTTCAAATAACTCAATTTGGTTAACTTGATAGTACCAGTGGTCTTTTCATGTCTTAGCTTATTACAATACTTAAAATTAAGCTATAAAGTAGCTAGATAACCAAATAGTGTTACGCTTAACCGCTTTTACAAGTGCTTATTGATAGTTGTTTAGTGCTTATTCTTTAGTCAAAATGTTTTCTCGTTTTCATTTTAACTTATAAATAGTTGCTTAACTTATTTCGACCACCTTTGCTTATTTCATTAGCTTATTAGCCATCTAGTCAAGTCTTGTGCTTATTTCACTTTAGTGCCTACTGTTGAGAAATCACAGCTTATACTCAGCTTATTAGTTAGTTTTATAAAAAGTTGTAGTTACAAATATTGCTTATTTTCATGTACTTAATAAGTTTGTAAAATAAATTTTCAAAAATAAAAATGTTTTTGCAAAAAGGCAATGCTGGGACTCGAACCCACGCCACCCAGTTCACCACACACACTCCTTACCGTTTGCCCTTGGGACTTGTCTCGTTTATTTTATGCACAATCAAATCTTTAAGTACCATTTGGGCAGTTTAGCTTATTAGGTGTTTTTAGCTTATTTCAAGCTTATTTAAAGTAGCTTTTTCAAGTTTTCTAATTTTCATAAATCTATATTAGTATTAAGTATTTTACAAAAGTTTCGATTTTTATAAATAGTTTTAGTATTTTTAACATTTAATTAGTGTAAAACTTATTTAAATCATAATAAAAAATATAAAAGTCAAAAAAATATAATTCTTTTTTGTAAAATTTTCTTTTATCATATAGTATGTAAGAAAATTAGTTTTACACTCTTAGGCCTTTTATTTCTTAAAATTTACGTTTTATCTTGCGCTCCAGCGCCATTTTCGTAAATAACGCTCGTTTCCATTTTAAGCAACGTTTTTTAGTAATTTAAGTTTACGTTTTAGTTAATATAGTTTATTTAAGTCATTTTATTTTATAAAATCATAAACGTTCATCGATCTGTAAAAATAGTGATAGCGTTTATTTAATAGATTTTAACTTTTATTTCTTTTAATTTGCATTTAAGTCGCTGTTAATTGTAAATCTTTTCTTTAGGTAATTTTCCATCGAAACCCTCTTGATTGCTATCCTTAGTGATCATTCTATCATCGAAGTTGTTTTAAACACCAATTCATCCTCCGTGGGACTTAACGACCGGGAATTCCTATATTCCTCCGATCTAAATTGCATTTTGTCGAAATTGCTTTTAAGTCTGTTTAGACTTGACGGTTTGGGACGCCGATCGGATGGTAAACAACTACACAACTTTTCATGGTGACTTATGGTGAATGGGTGGATAATTAATTGTGTGATTGTGAAATAGTAAATGAAGCTGGAAAAAAAACGCTGCAAAATATGTGAGACTAAATCCTCAAATTAAACAACACGTGTGTTCTTGTTAAAGAGTCTTTTATTAGAGATAAAGGATGAGATAGTTATGTGCCTTTAGAAAACTAAAAAGAAATAAAAAATCCTAGGGGTGCAACATACTTGTCACCTAGCGCTAATTTCCATGCGCGTAAAAAGCACGTGGAAATAGATTGCAATCGTCTTCACAAAGCCACTGTCAACTCATAGATTTCTCTTTCTAAGAACCAAGCTACAAGTTGTTCTCGTTCTTTAATTAGCTTGCGGGACGGGCTGACCCACAATTTTATAGATGGGCCGTACCCAACACGGTTAATAATAGTGGCTCACTCCGTAAGCTACCTCATTATAGTATAAATAGACGTAATAGCATGTAGGATCATAAAAATTGTAGAATTTATCCGGTTTGGTATGATTTGTTTCATAATGATACTGGATAACTTTTTGTCCCAGGTAAACTGATGAAGTGACATCGATTTCCGGATATAAGGTAACCATGTGTCACATACCTCCATTTTACATGTCACGGGACAAGAACAAGGTTACATACATATAGAACTGCAAGTATGTTAGAAGATTATGTTGCATTTTTCTGTAAAATATACCAGATGATACAAGTGTCGCACTACATGGAAATAATTATATTAAACACTTCACGCTTAGAAGTGAGGCTAGTGCTAAGAATTAAAGTATAGTTGCAACAAGTGTCTGAAAGTGTGTTGCTATATATGCACAAAAAATATGTGAGACTGATTGAGTGATTTGTTGTAGCAGAAGAAGGTATAAAAGGATATATATACCTAGCCCAAGTGAAATAGACATCAGTGTTGTTTGGACTTGTGTTAAGCTCACTGAATTCATCTGCATGGGCTCCTACTGTGGATATTATCACAACATCCACCTTTTCACCTTGATATTCATCAACCAACCCAACTTCCACTTTGAAAAGCTCATTATTTTGACAGTGGATTTCAAGTTTCTGTTGCAAACACTGAACCTGTGCACGATATGGAGATAGTATAGCAATACTGATCTTTAGCTTTGATGCACATTCTGTAAAAGAATATATAGAACAATTACAATTAGTACTTGCATGCAATATTGTAAAAATTCTTATAAATTTTATAAAAATTTGGTTAAGTACCTTTATGAAGTAACTGCACTATCCGCATTGCAACGGCAACTTCCACCATGTTTTGCATGCCATCCTCAGCATCCATAATTTCTTTTCCAGAAAAAACATTAATGAAAGAAAATGAACCAAACATTTCACCAAGAATGTTATGATGCCATTTTCTTCTAGTATCATCTTTGAAAGTCCTTGATGATTTCATATTCCTAATGCATGTGTCACTGTTACTATGCTTTAAGTTTTAGATGAGTGTAGAAGAACTGAAAAAGAAGATCAGATGGGAAAAAGGAAGTTAATCGGTTTGCTAAAATAATTTTGTACTAAATGGGGCAGAAACTTAACCTTCCATCATTTTAATTTAAAAACAAAAAATGAACCGTTTCTTGGGTTGTCAGAAGTAATTAACCCCCTATAAGTCTGTAACATATATACTGCAAGTCACTTTATATAGGTCGCTATAATTGCATGTTGGAAATGACAAATATAATTCAAGTAGGCTAATCACCCATTTAGGTACCATTTGATTTTTGGAGGCGATTAATTTATTCTGTTTAGACATTTATACTCTCACGATTATTTTTACATTTTTACTCATATGAGGTTATAAGTGTCTAAACACAATAAATTGAAGTGTCTCAATCATTTAATGAAGTGTGCAAATCACCTCTTATTTGATTTAAAAGATACGGTATATCACACTACTCAAACTTCTCTGTCATTCGTCTTGAAAATGATGATTATTAGTTTTGATATCAATGAATTTCTTTTTACAGTGGTGAATAGTTTAGGCCGAACACAATAGCGACCTCAGACGACCTTGCTACATCAGTTTTCTTTTTTCGACGATCTGAGACGATCAAGTTGCTACAATGACGACCAATTTTTTTTTTTTTCTTTTAAATTCAAATTTTTTAAACAACAAATTTAAACTTCATTAATAATAAAATTGAAGCATTACAATACTTGAATTGTGCCTTCATTTCCATAAATTCTTTTCGCTGTCGTTCAGGCAAATTTGAGTCGATTGCTTAATTATAGAAATTAAGTCTTGGTCACCTTAACTTTTTTTTAATACTTACAAATTTAGTAAATAAATAGAAATACAATACAAATTCAAAAATTCAATTTCAAAATTCAAATTCAAACATTACATCAAAATTCAAATTCAAAATCAAAATTAAATAAACCCTATATTTTTTTTCTATAATATACCCACTACATTTTCAACCAAAAAACATATCTCACACACATAACTTAATCAAACTCTCTCCAGAATAGGGATGGCAAAAAAACCCGAACCCAACGGGGAAACCCAAAACCCAAACTTTTTAAGCGGGGCGGGGCGCGGCGTGCTTATCAGGTTTTGGGGCGGGTTTCGAGGCCTTAACGGGGATTCTTATCGGGTTTGGGGCGGGGACGGGGCACACTATCCCCGCCCCGAAATATATTTATACTTATATACATATATGTATATATATAGAATATTGTGTTAGTATTTACGTACTAAAAATATAATTCTTTAATTTTTGTTAGTTTTTCATCTTTGTAATATTTCAAATTGTGATGATAGAGGCTTGTTTTGTGTCATAATATTTTAAAAAATTTGTGAATTATCCCAATGATTAATTTATCATTAATGGGTTCTCGATTCTTCAAGCTATTTCATAAAATCATATTGTTAATAGTGTAAAATGAGAATAAATGGGGAACAACACGAGTATGATTGAGCATCACGCTTAAAAAAAACCCGATAAGACCCCAATGGGGAATGGGGCGGGTTTGGGGAGCATCTCTTCCAATAGGGCGCCCCGATAAGATCCCTAATGGGGATTGGGCGGGTTTGGGGATGACTTTTGTATTCGGGTTTGGGTATGGGGATAGTCGCCCGCCCAACCCGCCCCATTGCCATTCATACTCAAGAATGTCTCAAGAAAGCACGGTTAACACTCCAACAGCAGATATCGTCCCGTTATTCCCAACGGAAGAGGAACCGGTTCAAGAACAAGAACAAAATCCGTTTCAGCATACTGAGGAATAGCAACGACTTTTTCTACAAGATGAATAAGCACTAAGAGAAATGGAGGAAGAACAAACACAGGAGGAAGCTGCTCATAGGGAGCAAGCAGCAATGGGGAACAAGAACGTCGTGACGAAGAATTCGACGTTTTGGAACGAGAGTGGGATGAGAGCAGGTTTGCGAACTGATCTCCTTACGACGATGGTTATGACTCAGACAACTCTGAAACCTGGAATCACTTGGATTAATCTATGTGTTTTATTTTCTGTATCGCAATTTTATTTTCCTTGCAATGTAGTACTCTGCTTTGTTTCTATAATAAATAAAAGTTTGTCTACTACTTTGGTTCTTTATACTCGAAATTCATTAAAATACAAATTAAGATTTACACAATTTAACATACAATACAAAAATGTTGTAAAAGTGGTAAAGTGTTTGAAATTGTGTGTTTAGAAGTGTGTTTGAGGTTGGTATTTATAATGTTATAAAAGTGGTAAAGTTTTTAAAAACAAAATGTTTTTTTATTGAATTTCAAACGGTTGGATTTTTGTTTTTGGTTTGTGTTTAGTTCGGTCGTTCACCTGACCGAGGTCTCCATTTTTTTCTCCCATCGACCGATCGCGACCCAAATTCCACAACGGTCCTACCCATCTCGACCGATCGGTCGACCGAAGTCGAAGTACACCATTTCGTTCAGCCTCACATCAATCAATAGCCGGTTCAAACCACCCAATCGTAGTAGAATATGCTTATAACCATTCTTCATGACCTGATAAATTCGAACAGAGCTAACAAACCATCATCGAGTTCGGCCTTGTGAGTACACTCCCTATCTATGGTAGACTAAGCCAGATGGTCACGGTTACATAACCCTATGCATATCCGCCCTTAACCCGATTGTACAGTGTTAATAAGCATCAAACAGACATAAAGTGGTTCAACTATCAATTATAATGTATCTTGGTAATCACATACAAGTGAAACTACCTAAACCCTCACGAATGGTCATCTATAAAGGTTCTAACGCCAACTTACTTGCCTTAATCATGCAATGACTAACCTAGGGATACGTCCGACCTCTAGTCCTAATGAAAACCACAGTGAAGCTATGTTATCACGCATACCAACCATTATGATACGGATCAAAATCAAAAAATGCATCTATAACCTATGATCTAGAAAATAGCCATAATAATTCAAGTAAGTAAACGAACGCAATTGAGCACAATAAACATAAATGATATCCAATGAAAATGCAATTAATTGAGTAAATGAATCAAAACAACTAGATAGTTATAAACATGGTTAACACCTAAGGGTGCTAGCCCATAATCTCAGTAGCAATACACAATGAATGAATCGAAGTTATACGAGTAGAATCCATAATGAAATCGATACGATAAACAATGATTAAACAAGGTAAGATATACTCAAGATGCCCTCCTGACGAGTCGTGGTGTTTCCCGACCTTCCTTGCCTCCGAAAGTCGTCCTTGAAGTGGGATTGTGTGAAAACTGTGGAATGAGCCCTCTTCTATACTTTTCTGTCAGTGGGTCGATACGCCGTATTCAGCTCCATCGATACGGCATATTGGCTCTTTTGGCGTGGGCTCCATTCATAAAAATTTTCTGGTATAATCATTTAGCCGGCATTGTACCCGATCAGTTATAGCTAGTGAATGGTAAGTTCGGGTCGTTCGCAAGCAATGAGTGAACTAAGTCTATATCTAAAGGTATTCTAATTATCTATCCTAAGTATTAAAAGGGATTCAATCTGAAAGATTGGCACGAATTTGGTATTTCTAATTAACTATTAAATAGACTAAGAAATGCAAGTAAATAGTGATAATGAAGGTAAGGTCGAGGTCTTATGATAGGTGAACATGCTAGCCATGTTCATCGTATCAAGTCATAGTGATTCATCTACTAGTGCAATGACTAATTTGCTACTTCCGTTAGTGAGTCAGGAATGTAAACTAAGATTCGAGGAGAGAAGGGTTTTATATAGTGGTTAACTAATCAGTGTAATTAGCTAAAATATGTTTAACGGGATGGCTATTTGGTGTAAATCCTAATTTGCATCTTTATCATATATAAACATTTATATCACACGAATGTGATCTCATTGCGGTCTCGTAAAGATTTCAAGTACAAGTTCTAGAATCAACAAATCACCGGCACACTCATAAACAAAGAAATCAAGCACAAAAGACAAATGTTGAATACAGGCTAAAATTCCTCACATTTAGTGGTAATGGATATGAATATATGAGTAACGTTATCAATGCCGAATCGAATCATTTTAAATGATCTAAGATAATTCCATCTTCCAAAAAGTTTTTTTTAATTATATCAAATATTTATATATTTACGTTTTTTATACAATGTTTAATTTTTGTTTTATTTATGCAAAGAGGGCAAACCACGTTAAATTTTTCATTTGTTTTCCTATGTATCTCAACCCCCATACTTATTATGAGCATTGTCCTCAATGTGATAAAATATAATCAAAAGGATAAATGGAAACACTGAAATAATTCCCGATTATGACGAATTCAACAAAATTGTACCAAGCTTGTGATAGCCTTCGTACTAAATTCGTTACCTGCAAAATAACATCTAAAAAACCAAAAAAAACAACATACACAAATAATATTTATCAAAACATATATTTATATTAGTAACGCAATATATATATATTTGCGTTTTACGATTTAGTAGTTATATATATTAGTATTAGTAGAGTACGAGTTATGAGATCATGTTTTGTTTTATGCCAACAGAGACATATTACATTCATCACACAAATATAATAATAATAAATATATATATAATATATATATATATATATATATATATATATATATATATATATATATAATAATAATAATAATAATAATAATAATAATAATAATAATAATAATAATAATAATAATAATAATAATAATAATAATAATAATAATAAAGTGTTTGAAATTGTTTTGAAAAAAAACCAGACATCTGATTATCAATGGGTAAAGTGTGCCGTACTTGTTGGTAAGTACGTCGTACTTACTGTTGTTGTTGTGGTGGTGGTTCCCGTCTCAATGGTTTCACATACAACACCTCTTGTAAATCAATCAATCTCCCAGTTCCCTCGTCTCTCACAATTCTGCACCTTCTCATATCCAAGCTTATTGGTAAATCTTTGTCAATAGGCACATCAAGTAACAAGAAATGGGTTAACATAGTTGTGGTACCAATTTGGCGTAGAACGTTGAGTAAACGCCCCATTGTTTCGGATGATCTAGCATCTTGACTTTGTCAATTTTCGGTTTTGCCTTACCTCTCTCCAATACTTCATAAATACGATACGACATCATGTTAATGTTCAATCCAAACGGATTGGTAAAACATAACAACCAGGATCCTCCTTCTCTTTTAGTACTTTGTACTCCTTCACTACTTCCTTAGCCGTTCTCTCATCATCACTATCTTCTATTTCCCCATGAAGCTTAAGTTTGTCTCCTAGCACACTATCAAGTAACATCTTGTGCTTGTCACTATACTTCAAAGTTTCAATGACCGACCTTCTTTCATTAAGCAACATGATTCGCTCATAAACGTCCGCTTCAAGCTCTTCCCTAGTCAATTGTTCTCATTTTTTTGGGCTATTCACTGTCAACGAAGGACCTTCTCCTTCATAATTCATATTGTAGGTTTTGTGAGGTTTGTTTTCGTTGCAAGATCCTTTTCCCATGTTGCACACATAATTGGGAAAATCAATAGAAGGTGTGGAAATAATTGGTGGAATTTCATCAACCGAGATACTAGCTAATAAGGCATCAAGTTCCTCATCTTTCGAATCAAGCATAGGTAGTTCGGGACAAAGAGTGATTATTCCCAGTTGAAAGGTAACAATAACCTTGGCAAGCCTCAATAATGGCCTCCCTAAAATAACACATGGTTCCACGTCATCCTCCACAGGATTAACAAAGAATTCCAAAACAAACATTTCCTCCACCAAGTTCACAAGTAACTTCCTGTCCACTTTCTTATCACCGTTTTCCAAAACCTTAAACTGCAAGTTCAATTGAATTACCAGTTCCTGAGAAATCAGGTTTTTGTCAAGGTCGAGATCAGTGACCCCATCATAAGCATATAGACCTTCCACATAACATGGTGTGATATATTTCTCCCAAGTACCATCTTCATGTTCCATCCTAAAGAAAGTAAAAGCCTTAACTTCTTCCTTCTTTGCACTATCAGTTGTATCCCAAGTGTCTATTCCATTCCAGTTACCTTAGCTATCTACCCAGTCCTTATCCGACAAGGAATTCCCCTCATCAACACATAAGCGTCAAAGACTTGATTTTGGATCCATTTCTATCATACAACAACATAACATCAATATGTTAGTACAAATAAAACTTGCGGATATTTTGCACTCCAATAACATCAATATACATTTAGAAATCAAAAGACGGATTGGTTTTAGCATAATGAAAGAGATATCAGTCCTCTGTGTTAAAACATATCCAAAGTCCGGCGTACTTGGTAACAAGTGCGGCGAACTTTGGTTTTTAACTTAGAAAAATTTTGAAATAGTTCAAAGAAAACCGACGTACTTAAGAGTAAGTACGACGTACTTCCCCTGTTTTCAGTTAGATTGAAATGTTTCATAGAAGATCAGTTTTCAAATCATAGTAAACCAATGCTTCAGATTACCAGTGACATATATTAACTTAGATAGCATAAATTTGGCATAAAATATCACATAATAGTATAGATCATAATTTCTCATTTTTACCTCAGTATATGTGTTATAACTTTTAATCTTGATTAAGCATTCATGAAACATGCATAAGCATACAGTAAACATATGAGAAAAGCATAAGAAATATAGGCTTAACTCATTCAACATAATTCTAAATAACCAAATAAGCAAATATTTTTGTATTTTGGTGAAATATAAGATATGAACATATGCAATGATCCAGACAACAATAGCACATAAAAAGAAATCTTCATGTTCTCGGCAGTGAATTTAAGCATTAGAAAGTTTTTGTGTTTGTTTATTGACTCATAAAACATTCTTTAACATTTTTCCAAAAAGTATGGCAGTTTTGGTTATAAAACCAAGGTAGTTTGAGTTTTTCCAGAAAGTGTGCCACAGAACAACTGAAGTGCGGCTTACTCTCAGTAGCAGAAACAAGATTTTTGCTCAGTTTTCACGGAAACTGATTGGTGAAAGTTGTAAAACAACTACAAAACACTTAACCAACTCAAATTAACAATAAACAATCCCTGGCAGTGATGCCAAAAACTTTGGTGTGTTGAGAAAGCTTTAACTTTATAAGACTAGTTTTAACCGATTATTTTGACTAACACACGGGTAAAGTATAACCCTCAATGTAATCTAGTAAGCATGTAAGACCAGGTCATCCTAAGGGATTGGTGTAATCTCAGTTAACAAGTGTTTCGTAGAAAATTCTAAAGATTGTCACTTATCAAAAGATTTAGTAAAATGATTGATTCTAAATTATTGACTTTATAACGATAATGATTTAAGACACGTTTGTTTATGATGAAAAACATGAAGATAAACATACACATGGACAAAGTTGCATGCACAAACAAGGCATATAAGCATAATATGACGGGTAATCATTCAAGCAAATAACTATTTTTTGGGTCTGACAAACCGACCCAATTGTCTCTAACATGTATTTAAACATAAAATAGCCTAATTCACCTTCTGAAGGTCAGTAAGCATCAAGTCTCTGATAACGGTTAAAGGGAATGTCACTTCATAACCATCAGAGTAAACCTGATAGTTATCAAAAGTGATATACTCCCTGAGAATTATCAGAGAACATGTCTCTCTGATTATTATTCAGAAGATGACTCACTGATAAAGAAATCAGTGAGTGTTGTATAAAGCTCAAAACACCTGAATGGCTTCAGGGAAGTCAAAGACCAACTAAAGAAGACATCTCAAAAACTGATGTGGTGTCAGGGAGTGATTTAAAAGGAGCTTAAAGCAACACTAGTGTCACTGAGATCTTACAAATGCCTCAGTGACTCTGAAGACTTGATTATGGATTACAACCACAAACTCATAATGTATGGGGGAGAAACTTCTTTAAAAAGATAAGATCAAGTGCTTATCTATATACGTGAAACAGGCATTGGAACTATAAGTTTTCAAATCAGGAAACCCGAAAGTACGCTTCAAACTAGCTACTAGGCACGTACCTATCTATAGCAAGTGGACAACTTACTATGCAACCCAAATGCAACAACTGTTTTCCCTTCTATATAAACACTCGATTGTAACCAAGCTAAGAGATTCTTACAAATAAAATAATACAAAGTATTATGGTTAAAATCCTCTTCTCCAGGAAACAACAAAGCAGCTAGCAGTCTTTTGTTGTTTGACATTGGGGAGTTTTATTTGTCAACTCGAGGGTAGTTTTTCATAGGCTATTCCTTGTAAATCTTTGATTCATTGATAATAAGATTTAGAAATGTTGAAAAAATCCAAATGGTGTTATTAGCATGTCTGTGTTGTTCTCAAGCAAACCCAACCTCATCCTTGTTGATGTTCATCAGTTTTCCTCACTTGCTAAAATTGTTGTTCATATCACTTATGGTTTGCGTGACGGGACCTAACAAGTGGTATAAGAGCAGGTGGGTTTTTCTTAATCCATATTCATTCTTGATTGACTGCTAATAGCACCAAACGGGTTTGAATATTGGCATATACCATTCAAACTCGATCCTCAACAAAGACCCCATTAAACGTATTCTCCCCATATCTTCATCTTGATTCTTATCTATACGATTGAGTACTTCCACACTCCTTCGTATAACAAAAAGCTTCAAATGCTTCTTTTCCAGCTCATTCAACCACACCTCAAAGTATAACTTTCTTGCAAGTATCACTGCTCATATACAAAGTTCACTAGGACAACTGAGTAAATTGTTAATACAAATAAGTCATAAAAACGTTTATTTATATTTTACGATCTTCTAATGTTTTGTCGATAATAAACGTAAAATCATTTTAACGAAACAAATAAAATACGTAAATAGTTTGAGCCAATAGTTTACTAACACACTTACATTTTCATACAAAACACTAAACAGGTAATAGTGTTTACATTTTATAGAAATACATATGTATAACAACTAATATTTACATAACATGAATATGTACTTATATATACTTAGTATATATATTGTAATGGGTAATGTAATGGGCAAAAATATAAGTACTTGACCCATTGACTAGATACATTGAATGTAGTTGGGTAAAACCCAAAGTACATGACCCATACCCATGGAGCATGATCCATAACCCATGACCCATTGCATGACATCATGCATGAAGTCATGTTGGGTATTATCCATGGTCCATGACCCATGCCCATGATCCAATGTCTAGATACATTGTATCTATTTGAGTACCCATAACCCAAAGTCCATAACCCATGACCCATGATCCATGACCCATAACCCAAATAGGAGGAGCGTCTGGCGGATCCCCCAGTTTACACTGGACGGATCCCTCAAGTAAGGGATCCGTGGGATCCGGGGAACAGTAGAGGTTTTTGCCTATAAATAGTGAGCCATTTCTTTATTGTAAACCACCCTTTTCACACATACGTTCTCTTAGTATTGTAAACTCTCTAACCTCAGACCCAAAGGATCTTTCTATGTAGTTTTGTGTTTGTGTGATTCTCTAGGTTCCTCTTAAAGGCGAGATCACCACCTCTTGAAGTCGAGCAAGCTCAAGCCCATGGGTTGCCAAGCTTCGTCATCATCAAGACTACTGATGTTATCTTGTTGATAGTTCTTTCCTCTCTCATTAGAAGTGTTGTGTTGAAGACATAGGTGAAAGATGTCTAAAGGGTCAAGTAGAAGGCATTAGTGAAAGGTGCAGAAAGTCTGTGTCAAAGGAATTAGTGAAAGGTGCCGAAGGTCCGTGTCGAAGGCATTAGTGAAGGGTGTTGAAGGATCGTGTCAAAGGCATTAGTGAAAGGTGCCAAGGGTGTACATTCGATATGGTGCATCGATGTACAAGATAGATGATGAGTGTGTAAATACTCATCATTTTTGGTCAATCTGAGCGCAAAACATTTAAAACACTCGTAAATGCATCAAAATATCGAAAATATCCCAAAATTGTATTTTATATGTTTCGGATGCAAAATGTTTAAAATCGATGAAAAATGAGCTAAGTTTGCATAATTGGCAGTTTCAGTCCCCCGACTTTCAAATCTTGACAAAATCAGTCCCTGAGCATTTGTTTTGGAATAAAAGTCAACCAAAGGTCCTTTTGAAATCATATGTTGTCATATTTAATCCTTTGGTGAAAAGTTTCAATAATTTACAAGTTTGGTCCCTGCACTTTCAGAATTTGCAAAAATGGTCCCTGGGAAAATTTTATTGTTGGAAATCTCATGTATGGTCCCTGGATTATTGGGACATGGCAGGAATCACCCTTGGTTTATTTTGGAAGATGTACAACTTTGGTCCTCCAATTTTCAGAAATTACAAGAAAGGTCCTTGTGTTATATAAACAAACCTTGAACCCTTTTTGTATTATGAACCCCTGCCAAAGCCCTCGACCTTTGATGCATGGTGAGCCGTCAAGTCTAACAGACTTAAAAGCGACAAGCACAAATGCAATGAAGATCGAGAGAATACGGTGGATTCAGGGTCGTTATGTCCCACGGAGACTCAATGGTGTGTTAAACACATGATCGACGATAGAATAATCACTAATGATAGTGATCGAGAAAGGATTTGGATAAGATAATTACACTACCGAAAAGTTTATAAAATAAAGCGACTTAAATACAAATTAAGAAAATTAAAAAGATAAAGATATTAAATAAACGCTATCACTATATTTAAAGTGATGAACGTTTAAAACCTAAAACTTACGTTTAAATTAAAACTACGTTAACATACAAAATAAAGGTGAAACTTATATAATATAAATCCTAAAAATATGAAAATACATTTTACAATCCTAATTATATAAGAAAATTATTAGAAAAATAAAATTATTTTAAAACTATTTATGTAATTATTATTAATTAAAAACTAATTTAAACTATTTAATAATACTCTAAAATAAAAGAAAATATGAAATAAGACTAGAAAAATAAAATTAAGACTTAGAAAATCTAAAATATGATAAAACTTATTTTAAAACTGAAAATATATTTTCACACTTTTATATATTTATTACTAATTAATTACTATTTAAAACTAATTTAAATTGTGAAAATACCAAATAAAAGGAGAAAAATAAGGAAAAATATTTTTATGCTTTTATATTTATCTTAAACTATTAAAATTGAAAAATTATTTTTTTGAAGCTTTTCTTAATTTTTTGTATTAAAAGCTAATTAAAAATGCTTAAAAACTAATTTAAATTAATAAAAATAGCAAAACAACTAGGAAAAATCTGAAAAATTCAGGAAAACTCTAAAATAATATAAGGAATATAAGAAAAATAGAAAAACAGGAGGTTGTGTGTGAGAAATAGGAACTGATGTGGAAGAGCTTATGGAATAAGCACTTGATTAAGCAAAAAGCTACCTAATGACCACCACACTGAAACAGAAGCTTGGATATGCTAAAGGAACTCAAAAGCAACAAATAACAACTAGCTATAACCTCTGAATTCCCAATTGCAAAGATTTGATGTTTTGAGTTTTTGGCTAAAATCAGTGAAGGGGTAGCATGTTTGAGCTTATGAATAAGCAACTGAATAAGCTAGAAACTTGAAAACAGAAATTGGAACTTAAAGCATACCTGGGTGAGACCTTATAAACTAAAAACCAGACCTATTTGAGCTAAAATGAAACACATGCGGGCCTTACAAAACTGCTTGAGCACATCGACAGCAGTCCCTGCACAAGGCATTTATGCCATTCTTGAACAACAAATTTGAAGCTTAAACAAAATTCACTAAAATGTAAGAAATTGAACATAAGAAAATAGACCAGGAGGGCTCTCTAAAACCACAAGTTTCATTGAAATTGGTTAAAAAATGAGTGAATTAAAAATCATTCTCAGTTGGCCAAAACTGAGTTTTTTTTAACTTTTGACTTTTTCACAAACATGGACGGTTGACCAATTTGAGTTTTGATCAAGATTTGTGGGTTAACTATGATGTATAATGATGAAACAAGGCTAATGCACTCAATGTTTAAGGAATTTAAACACAAAACAAGAACTGGATTTGTTAAAAACTCCAACAGTGGACTGTTAAGGGCTTTAAGATGTAATTTTGACTTTAAGACCTTGCAGACAAAATATTAAGACTGATATGAGCATGAAATGGCTAAGCAAGCATGAAACAATAGAAACCTACACTTGCAATAACCTGAAAGACAGGTGGCACAGCAATTCCAAACACCCCTTATAGAATCTGATAAGCACTTAAAATGAGCTACACACTAGACCAAATTGTATTAATGATCAAATGAAGTTAAACTAACCTACATATAACTTAAGAAACAGATTTCAACAGTATATAACCACAGATACACTAACAACCATAAAATGCAAATTGACTTGAAATTTTGAAAGGAGAAACTCACTCGCATGAGTTCCGGTGATATCTGAGCTAAAACAAACCCAAGACTAACCTAACCTAATCTAATCGACCCAAATTCAAGTGCATCACCCAAACATCATCACCATTCCCTTCTAGGCCCGGTTTGACTTTTGTTGACCAAAGCAATGAAACTTGTTTGAAACTGACTTTTAAGCTTACAAAAAGCTGCAAATAACTTATCTAAACCATTTTGAACTTAAAGACAAATACTAAAAACTTGGATAAGAGAGTTTAGAAACTGAAATTTTTAACAGTAAACAGGGAAATTGGAAATTATCTAAGAACTTGGATTGATTCTTAAAAACACAATACAATGATTTTTTAACTTAAATATGATACATAGAACTGAAAATTACAACATTTGTAGTTTAAACTAAGACATAAATAAAAAACGACATAAGGAGAATTTTATAAAAACTAACTAACTACCTATCTTCTCTTTTTTTCTTCCCTTTATAAGCCAATCATCTTTTTCTTTGACTTCTCAGCATATCCCACCAATAATATTAACCATTGGATTATTTGGAGTCATCTTGGCCGTTTAATCTGTTTTGGCGCCAAAAAGAGTTATCCATTGGAGGGGTTGAGTGAAGAGGTAAAGGTAGCATTAAATGCATTTTGTATTGTGGTGGAGGAGGGGGGGAACAAGGATGGTGATAGGTTGAGGAGGGGGGTTGATTGTGCTTGAGTGAGCAGGGGAAGCAGTTGAGAAGATGAGACTAAAAGGGCGCCAAGTGGGATGGTTTGACCACAGGGATTGACCAGGCAATATATTAAAGGGGGGGGTTCAAAAGGGCTAATGACAGGGGGTCATAATAGGCTTAAGGGTCCAAAATTGGTTTAAAGAGTTTTAAATATAAGGACCTAAAGTGTAACTTCTGAAAACTGAGGGGCCTAATCTGCCAATCTTGCAAAGTTGTTCCAAGGGACCTTAAGTGACAACCTTCAAAAGTATGAGGACCAAACTTGCCATTTTTCCATTTTCCAAGGGCCATTTCTGCCAATTTTGAAACTTGAAGGACCATTCTTGTAATTTTCTCAAACTTTTGATATTTTTCACCAAAGGACTAAATTTGACAACTTTTGATTTTAAAAGGACCTTTGGTGACTTTTCTTTTGAAATTATGTGCTCGGGGACTGCTTTTTGACATCTTTTGAAACTTGGGGACTAAAGCGCAATTTTTGCAAATTTGATATGTTTTCATCGATTTTGATATTTTGTATTTAAAACACATAAAACAACGATTTGTGATATTTTGATCATTTTGATGTGTTTCGAGTGTTTCGAGATGATTTTGCAGTTTATTTTGTACAAAATGATGAGTATTTAGAGACTCATCAATCCCCACATGAGATATTGCTAGTCCCTAGCAATGATTTGAGAAAACATAATGGATTTTAATCTCTTTACGAAGCCATCACTACGGAGTAGCCAAATGTTTGGTTCAAGTAAGAACCATGGTACACCGATAACCATGTGATTTTGAGCAAACCACCGACTTTCAACGGTTTGATGTGTCTTTACCGAAGCCGTACCCTTACGGACTAGCCAACTCTTAGATAAATTATCAATATTATCTTTGGTGAGTGATTACCAATTATGGATTTTCCACGCCTTTACCACAAGCCATAATCTTGCGGGCTAGCCAACTCTTCACTTTTAAGGATATGGTGGTGAATACCATACAATTTTGGGCAAATTGCAAGCCATATAAACGGATTTGAGAAATCTTTACCAAGAGCCGTTTGCTCTGGATTAGCCAATCCTTTAGTTTATCAAACATGGCGGATCGATAACCAATTGAGTAAGTGTAAAACACTTACTCCAAAAAAAATTGGCCAAAAACGGGAATTGGGTAGATAATATATGAAATTCGTGAGAATTCCCACACTTAGAAATGAATATTGCCCTCAATATTCAAAGTACCGTGTTATGCCGAAACAAAGAACGTAAAAGGAAATACTACGCCATTATTTTAAAAGATATATATATATATTTTTTTTCTTTTTAGAAATATATATATATATATATATATATATATATATATATATATATATATATATATATATATATATATATATATATATATATATATATATATATATATATATATATAACATGGGGCATCACCCCACACTTAGGTGGTACACACGGGTGAAAACCCATGTTCACCATCGTTTTGATTACCGAGTCGCTAGCTTGACTCGACCCCAATTCATTGGTTCATGGGAAGCAAAGTGGAAGAAACAATCTCCATCGGACTTTCATTCAAGATGTTTGGACAAACATTTGAAGCACGTGAAAGTTCCACACCGATGAGATAAAGAGAGCAGATAGACCCGGCTCACGGATGATAAATGAAAATGCCGGTCGAAGATAGTGTCTTCATTCCGAAGGAGTGAAGAGAGAGGAAGTCACCGAGTAGGTGAAGAAAGAAGGAAGATCATGATAACAATCATAACTAGATCTTCTTCCTCGGGATTAAGTGCGCTTGCACTTATTTGGATTTATCGGTAGAGCTCTTTGGGTTGGAAGGCATCTCGGTGGGGAGGGTGGGAAGATTTGTCATAACTATGCAAATTGAGATTCTCTCCCGATCATGATTTTGCCATCCACGCAATCATACTCCAAATGGAGATATGATATGAGTGAGTTCACCGCGAACTCCTCATGAAGAATATACGGAGGTGGGACATGTGCGGTGCCGTGGGCTATAAATATGCACCTCGTCCATTATAGTCTCTGGTCGACTCATCACTATCAAAGATTGGATTAAGCGAATTTAGAGTAAATTCGAATCGAATTCGAATAAGGGATTAGTGATAGTCGTATTAATTGTTGTGGAAACAACATGGTCAACATCCTCTTCTAAGTTGACGATCTCGGAATGTGGAAATGATGCATCAATAAATTCTATGTCTTTAGAATATAAAGAATCGGCATCACTATAATCATTGTCAAAATCGAGAAAGTCTCAACAAGATCATTTGTAGAGAGAAGACACATCACACTCATGGTCAAGAATTCCCTCGGACTCACTTGGGATCGGGATAAGGTTCTCAACATTCGATGATTCCGTTTCCGAATAGTCTTTGAGATGCTCGTCCCCATACTTAGAGAGTTAACGGGCTCTTCGTGTGTGGTTTCGGTGACAAACTTTCATCATCATCGTCACTATCATCATCATCGTCGATGTAAGTCGCGAGCCATCGGGCACGTCTTGCAAGTGCTCGTTCCTCGATTCGTATTTCTTCAAGACATCTTTGAATCTTAGCGGCTCGTTCCTCTTCTTCAAGTAATTCTAGCATAGATTTTTCGTTGAGACGTTTGGTCTTGGCAAGTTCTTCTAGCATACTTTTCTCACGAGGATGTTGATCAATGACGGAAATTGTTCAATGACGGAAAATTGTGGGGTTGGAAATTGTCAAAACAAGGAGTGTTATAACAAGGATCGATTCATAGAAATTTTGATTCCATGATTGACATTGGTAATCATAATGAGGACCCCCATAAAATTACAAGAATATGTCTCCATCTCATAGTGCGGGGTTGGTTGAGGAAATTAGTTGTTTCATTGTAGGGATTTTGGTCATAGACAAACCCGCTTCCGGATTCACAATGCCACAACCGGGCAATTTCCACCATTTTGAGGTCCCCACACCATTCACAACCAAATTGGTGAGGATGAGACATAGAAAGAATCAAATGGATAGAGGGTAAAAGAAATGAAGAATCAAAAGATGTGAGAGGGTAAAGATGGATATTTTGGATTTTTGAAAACATGATATAAAAACAAAGAATGAAAATATTTTTGGATTTTCCGATAACTTTACAAAAACTTTTACAAAAGATGGTATATGTGCAAGAATGGGTGCGAAAAGGCTAAACACACTAAAGCCTCCCGTGACGCCAAAATTTAATCATGGTGAACCGTCAAGTCTAACAGACTTAAAAGCGACAAGCACAAATGCAATGAAGATCGAGAATAGAGTGGATTCCGGGTCGTTATGTCCCACGGAGACTCAATGGTGTGTTAAACACATGATCAGACGATAGAATGATCACTAATGATAGTGATCAGAAAGGATTTGGATAAGATAATTACACTACTGAAAAAGTTTATAAAATAAAGCGACTTAAATACAAATTAAGAAAATTAAAAAGATAAAAGATATTAAATAAACGCTATCACTATATTTAAAGTGATGAACGTTTAAAACCTAAAACTTACGTTTAAATTAAAAACTACGTTAACGTACAAAATAAAAGGTGAAACTTATATAATATAAATCCTAAAAATATGAAAAATACATTTTTACAATCCTAATTATATAAGAAAATTATTAGAAAAATAAAATTATTTTTAAAACTATTTATGTAATTATTATTAATTAAAAACTAATTTAAACTATTTAATAATACTCTAAAATAAAAGAAAATATGAAATAAGACTAGAAAAATAAAATTAAGACTTAGAAAAATCTAAAATATGATAAAACTTATTTTAAAACTGAAAATATATTTTTCACACTTTTTATATATTTATTACTAATTAATTACTATTTAAAACTAATTTAAATTGTGAAAAATACCAAATAAAAGGAGAAAAATAAGGAAAAATATTTTTTATGCTTTTTATATTTATCTTAAACTATTAAAATTGAAAATTTATTTTTTTGAAGCTTTTCTTAATTTTTTGTATTAAAAGCTAATTAAAAATGCTTAAAAACTAATTTAAATTAATAAAAATAGCAAAACAACTAGGAAAAATCTGAAAAATTCAGGAAAACTCTAAAATAATATAAGGAATATAAGAAAAATAGAAAACAGGAGGTTGTGTGTGAGAAATAGGGCGATGTGGAAGAGCTTATGGAATAAGCACTTGATTAACAAAAAGCTACCTAATGACCACCACACTTTGAAATGAAGCTTGGATATGCTAAAGGAACTCAAAAGCAACAAATAACAACTAGCTATAACCTCTGAATTCCCAATTGCAAAGATTTGATGTTTTGAGTTTTTGGCTAAAATCGATGAAGGGTAGCATGTTTGAGCTTATGAATAAGCAATGAATAAGCTAGAAACTTGAAAATGAAATTGGAACTTAAAGCATACCTGGGTGAGACCTTATAAACTAAAACCAGACCTATTTGAGCTAAAATGAAACACATGCGGCCTTACAAAACTGCCAGACACATCTTGAAGTAACAGATCCCTGCACAAGGCATTTATGCCATTCTTGAACAACAAATTTGAAGCTTAAACAAAATTCACTAAAATGTAAGAAATTGAACATAAGAAAATAGACCAGGAGGGCTCTCTAAAACCACAAGTTTCATTGAAATTGGTTAAAAATGAGTGAATTAAAAATCATTCTCGGTTACAAACCGGTTTTTTAACTTTGACTTTTTCACAAACATGGACAGTTGACCAATTTGAGTTTTGATCAAGATTTGTGGGTTAACTATGATGTATAATGATGAAACAAGGCTAATGCACTCAATGTTTAAGGAATTTAAACACAAAACAAGAACTGGTTGTTAAAAACTCCAACGATTGAATTTATTAAGGGCTTTAAGATGTAATTTTGACTTTAAGACCTTGCAGACAAAATATTAAGACCGATATGAGCATGAAATGGCTAAGCAAGCATGAAACAATGTAAACCTACACTTGCAATAACACGAAAGGCAGGTGGCACAGCAATTCCAAACACCCCTTATAGAATCTGATAAGCACTTAAAATGAGCTACACACTAGACCAAATTGTATTAATGATCAAATGAAGTTAAACTAACCTACATATAACTTAAGAAACAGATTTCAACAGTATATAACCACAGATACACTAACAACCATAAAATGCAAATTGACTTGAAATTTTGAAAAGGAGAAACTCACTCACATGAGTTCCAGCTGATATGCAGGCTAAAACAAACCCAAGACTAACCTAACCTAATCTAATACGACCCAAATTCCAAGCTGCATCACCCAAACATCATCACCATTCCCTTTCTAGGCCCAGTTTGACTTTTGTTGACCAGCAATGAAACTTCTTTGAAACTGACTTTTAAGCTTACAAAAAGCTGCAAACAACTTATCTAAACCATTTTGAACTTAAAGACAAATACTAAAAACTTGGATAAGAGAGTTTAGAAACTGAAATTTTTAACAGTAAACAGGGAAATTGGAAATTATCTAAGAACTTGGATTGATTCTTAAAAACACAATACAATGATTTTTAACTTAAATATGATACATAGGCGAAAATTACAACATTTGTAGTTTAAACTAAGACATAAATAAAAAACGACATAAGGAGAATATTATAAAAACTAACTAACTACCTATCTTCTCTTTTTTCTTCCCTTTATAAGCCAATCCTCTTTTTCTTTGACTTCTCAGCATATCCCACCAATAATATTAGCCATTGGATTATTTGGAGTCATCTTGGCCGTTTAATCTGTTTTGGCGCCAAAAAGAGTTATCCATTGGAGGGGTTGAGTGAAGAGGTAAAGGTAGCATTAAATGCATTTTGTATTGTGGTGGAGGAGGGGGGAACAAGGATGGTGATAGGTTGAGGAGGGTTGATTGTGCTTGAGTGGCGAGGGAAGCAGTTGAGAAGATGAGACTAAAAGGCGCCAAGTGGGATGGTTTGACCACGAGGATTGACCGAGCAATATATTAAAGGGGGGTTCAAAGGGCTAATGATGGGGGTCATAATAGGCAAGGGTCCAAAATTGGTTTAAAGAGTTTTAAATATAAGGACCTAAGTGTAACCACAGCGAGGGGCCTAATCTGCCAATCTTGCAAAGTTGTTCCAAGGGACCTTAAGTGACAACCTTCAAAAGTATGAGGACCAAACTTGTCATTTTTCCATTTTCCAGGGGCCATTTCTGCCAATTTTGAAACTTGAAGGACCATTCTTGTAATTTTCTCAAACTTTTGATATTTTTCACCAAAGGACTAAATTTGACAACTTTTGATTTTAAAAGGACCTTTGGTGACTTTTCTTTGTAAATTATGTGCTCAGGGACTGCTTTTTGACATCTTTTGAAACTTGGGGACTAAAGCGCAATTTTGCAAATTTGATATGTTTTCATCCGATTTTGATATTTTGTATTTAAAACACATAAAACAACGATTTGTGATATTTTGATCATTTTGATGTGTTTCGAGTGTTTCGAGATGATTTTGCAGTTTATTTTGTACAAAATGATGAGTATTTAGAGACTCATCACCCTGAACCCCGCCTTAAGAATACACCCGGTCAAACGATCAACTCCGCCCAAATCGTTTCTCCTTTCTCACACCCACTGCTGCAAATCGGCTCCACAACCATGCTTCCAGCTCAACTCCCACCACCCTTATCACTCCACCTCAACAACAAAACAAGAAGCATTAAATGTTTCTCCTTCCTTGCACTCAAACCCCCCCCCCTCAGTTGCTATATCAGTTTTCCCGCCAAAAACTCATCAATGGTTAAAAAGAGCCCAACTCATCCAATGGCTCAAAATAGAGGTGGGATTTGCTCAGAGTACAAGTGGGAGCACTTTTTGTTGATAAATAGAGGGTAGAGAAGGCAGAGAACAGAGTAGTTAATTTTTATAATTTCTTGCAAAATCATTTTTATCAATGTCTTAGTTTAAACTTCTTAAATTGTAATTTCATTTCAGTTTTCATGTTTTAAGTAATTTTCCAACTATTGTAATTTCCTTTCTGTAATCAACTCTTAATATTAATTAAATTATGTTTTCTCTCTTAATCATTGTTTCAGTTTTCAATGTTTTTAATCTAAGTGTGTTAGTTATTTTTACCCAATCTAAGCTTACTTTGTTGATTAAGTGTTAATCTCAGCTTGTTTTTCTCATTGTTCAAAAATAAAAAATAAAAATAAATAGAAATAATATAAAAAATAAAAAAAAAATATATGTTCATTAAGCTTGGGTCAATCCTGCTACTGTTATAAGCTTTAATAAGCTTCCTTATAGCTTAATTAAGGTTTATATTTGTTTTCTAGTGCAATTCTCTCAAAAAGTAACTTGGTCAACAAAAGTCAAAGTGCAGTCATTAAGCTCTTTTGGTTCTGAATTGATGATATGGAGTTGGATATGGGTTGATTTTGATCTGATTTGGGTTGAAATTGATTGGATTTGGGATTAAAACAGTTGTAGGTAGTGGTTATTTCATTGATCTCAAGCCACGATGCTAGGACCTTATGTGAGTATCATTTTATTTGATGCATTTAAATCTATGTTTTTACATTAGTGAGCTTTAATCATTAACATTAGTATAATTTAGCTTAATATCACTAGTATAATTGATATTTTCATTTACGTGCATGTTTGAGTCATTTACGCATATCATCATTTACGCTATAATAGAGCGGTTGAGTTTTAGTGTTAAAGTATTGAGAAGTTAGCTTGATCTAGGTTTAATTTAGTCATCGAGTCTAGTTTAATGATTAGTCTAGATTGGATTTGAGTTTGGCTTTGCAAAACAGTGAATCAGTCATTAAATAAGTTGTTTGGTATAAAAGCTTGAATCTGTGTTAGAGGTTTAAGCAGTATTAGATTTAAGTTGAATTAGTAGTACTTAGCCTAATTTAGTCTAAATAAGTCATTCATTTGCATTTGAGCACTGAGTTAGTCAAAATTGCATAAGATCAGTTCTAGTTTCTAATTCAGTTTGAATCAGTTGGTTAGATTTTGCATATAGGTTTAGAAATTAGTAAGTTAGCTTGCATCAGTTCTATTTTACCATTAAACATCATAATCAGTTCATAAATTTGGATCAAAACTCATTTTAGTCAACTTTCATTTCTGTCTAAAAAAGTCAAAAGTTGAAAAGGCCAGTTTTGCCCAAGCTTTGTAGATTTTTCAAGGATTCAATTTTGGTTCAATTCAAGTGAAATTTTGGACTTAACAAGTTCAGTTGGTCAAGAGCTTAAATTTGATTTTGTGTAATTTTGTAATTTTTATAAGCTTCAAATCGACTTGTCAAATGGCTCGAAAGTCTTGTGTGCGCACACTCGATTATCTTGAGTGTGCAATTGTTTGTGAAAGCTCTCAACAAGCTCATAAGAGCTTGTCTTGGGCTCAAATTTGGTTTATAAGCTCCTTGCCAGGTCTACTTGAGATTGGGATATCTGGTCTTGGGTTCCAACTAGGGTAGATAGCTTATTTTTAAGCTTGAAGTCAGCTCCTCACAACTGACTTTCTTGTTTTGATTTTGAACTCATAAGCTAGTAGTTGGTTGTCTAGAGGTTTATAGCAGCTGGAATTAGTTGTTTATAGATAAGTTTGGCATATTTTAGCTTCTGCTTTCATTTGGTGGTCTTTAGTGCTTATTTGCTTAATTTGAGTGCTTATTTATAAGCACATTTCACTACAGCTTCATAATCTTGCACACTAGTATATGTTTTTATATTTTTCATAAATTTAGAATAATATTTTAGACTTTTCCTGAATTTTTCATAATTTTCCATTACTGTTTGCTATTTTTCTTTATTTTAATCAGTTTTTAGGACTTTTTAAATAGCTTTTATTACAAATAAATCAGAAAAACTTCAAAAAAAAAATCAATTTTCATAGATTAAAATAAATATAAAAAGCCAAAAAATATTTTTCCATAATTTTCCTAGTTTAAATAGTAATTTTTAGCAATTTAATTAGTTTTAAATAGTTTTTAAATCATAGAAATTAGAATATAAATCAGAAAAATACAAAATTAGTTTTGAAAATTCTCTTTAGTTATTTTAGATTTTTGAAAAATAGTTTCACAATTTTCCTCTTTATTTTCATAATTTTTAGTATTTTAATTTAGTTTTAAAAGTTAAAATTAGTTTTTAATTCAAATTTATAAAAGAAAAATCAAGAAAGTCCAATTTTAAAAATAGTGATAGCGTTTATTTAATATAATTTAGCTTTTAATTTTCTTTCATTTTTCCTTTGTCATCTAGTATCAATCATAACCCCTTTCTTGTTCAATATCACCCGATCACTACACGTTTGGCTATTCGATCGCACACTCGTTGGGACTTAACGACGGGAAACACTAAACTCTCTGGACTTAATTGATTTGATTTGGTGATAAAGCTTTTATTACGGTTGACCATTCACAAGTGGTTGACTTGTGTAATAAACGACCGTTTGGGACCGATCAAATTTTAGCGCCGTCACGGGAGCTGTGCCAATAATCTTACGTTTAGCAGATTAGTGATTTGAATATTCACTCCTTGTTCATACCATCTATATATATTTATATTTTCTTATAAAAATCCAAAAATCCAAAACATCTTAAAACATATAAAACACAAAAATATTTTCTTTTGTTTCTACCTATATATATAAAACCATAAAACTCAAAAGATTCTTCTTTCCCCATTTTCATAATTCCTTGACTCGAGATTTCTTAGAGTTAACTCTGTGTATGCGCTTTTCGCTCTTCTAGATCTGTGAGCCCATTTCGTGAGCTTGTCGATTCAAGAAGGCGTATCCGTGAGACGTTTTGCCCATCGGTCGGATCCGAGATCCGAATGCTCGCATTACTTCCGTTATCATGGCGGAAGAGCGTCCTATGTGCGAGCTTCTCCAGGCACCCATCGATGGGTATGGAGATGCTATTGTTATCCGACCATTGTGGTGAAAATTTTGAACTCAAAACCGGGTTACTAAATCTTGTAACCTCAAGTCAATTCTATGGTTTTGAGAGGATGATCCTCATGCTCATATTCGATGGTTTAACAAGATTGCATCTACCATCAAATACAAGAATGTCCTACAGATGTTGTCAAGCTTCTTACATTTCCCATTTTCCGCGAGGACAAGCCGGATTTGGCTTGAAAACAACACCCTCAATCAATCGAAACATGGGAAGACACGGTGAAGAAATTTGTTAACGAGTTCTATCCACCTTCCAAAACCACGAGTCTTAAAAGCGAAATCATCAAATTCACACAAAGTTTGATGAATCCTTGATGAATCGTGGGATCGTTTTAAGGAATTGCTCATAAATGTCCTCACCATGGTTTCTCGAGTTAATGCAACTCGATACTTTCTATAATGGGTGAGTCAATCGATCAAGATTCTCTCAATTCCTCCACTGGAGGAAATTTCTTGAGCAAAGCGTAAAAGAAGCTTTAGCGATAATTGAAAACAAATCTAAAGTCCATGACCGCATGAAGCAAACCGGTTGTTTCCCAAGTCGGTGTTGGTCCTTCTACTTCATCGCTCGTGAGTCAATCTAGCACCGATGCTAAGATTGACAAACTCACTGAAGCAATTCAAGCTTTGGTTCTCTCTAACCAAAGAAAGTTTCTTTTCCACAAACTTCACCTCCTGCTGAAGTCAAGAAAGTAGAAGTATGTGTTACTTGCGGTGGCCCCATGCCTATTACAAGCTGTATGGCCACCGATGGTAACCCTTTGAAGCAAACACGTGGGTGGGATTTCCAATTCAGAGGCAACCAATACCGTGCTCCTATGGACCGAACCACCGTCCTAACCACTACTGGACCACCGGTTTCAACCAAAACCAAAACCGTAATCAAAATCGAATAGAACGAACCAAGGTTTTCAAAACCAAGGTAATTTTAGTCAAAATAACGGTTTTCAAAATCAAAGTCAAAACTTCCAACACCAAGGAAATTTTAATAGAAACCAAGGTCGTGGAAATTTCAACCGGTATTTTCATGGCAATAATCAAGGAAATTTCAAAATCAAGGCCCTAATCCAAACAATAGAGGCGAATTTTCCTACACAAAATCAAGCCATTGTTCCAACTGGACCATCATCGATGAGTTGTTGAAGCAATTCATGAAATCGAGAGGAAATGAATAGGTTGTTGGTTAGCGATTTCGACATTAAGAAGTCTTTAGCGATCGACCCTCGGGCTCGGTACTTTACCTAGCAACACGATCGCTAATCCAGGGGCGATGCAAAGCGATCACAACCAAGTGGTGCTTCATATGATGGACCCGCTATTCCTACTACCTCTTCTTCTTCTCTCCCGAAGGTAGTGGAAAGTGAACACGAGGCGACAAAGGACCAAGTGCAACCCACTAGCTCACAAAGTCTGACATGTCCATCCTAAAGTTGTCCGAAACCCAAAACCAAACCGAGAGTTGTTTTGAACCTCCGGTTGAAAACCCCAATTCAAAACTTCTATTCCTTACCCATCACGTTTAAATGAACAAAGCTCGTGAAAAAGCCGGGTCATCAAATGGAAAATTTTTTCAAAATTTCCAAGAACTACATTTGACATAAGCTTTGCGGATGCTATCATGTTGATGCCAAGTTTGCATCAACTCTCAAACACATGTTAAGCAACAAGGAAAAAGCTGTTTGAAATGGCTAAAACTCCTCGAATGAGAAGCGCTCGTGATTCATTAAAAAGCTTCGAGAAGCTTGGAGATCTGGAAAATTTCTTCTTCCTTGTGTTTTCGGGGAATGATTGAATGCTTTGCCCTCGCCGATCTTGGTGCAAGCATCAATCGATGCCTTATTCGATATGGAAGAAACTTTCTCTTCGAACTTATTCCTACCGCATGACTCTTGATCTTGCAGATCGTTCTATATCGCGTCCTCTTGGCATCGCCGAGGATGTATTCGTGAAAGTAGGAAAGTTCCATTTTCCGGTGACTTTGTGGTTGTTGACTTGATGCCGATCATCGGGTTCCCTCATTGTTGGACGAGGATTCACGAGCGGGCGTGCTCTCATTGATGTATTTGAGCAAGAAATCACATTACGTGTGGGTAATGAAGGCGTCACCTTTAACCTTGATCAAACTTGAGGTACTCCTCAAACTTTGATGTTGAATCGGTTAATCGAATCGATGTAATTGATATTGCTTCATAGGAGTACTCTCAAGAGTTTCTTGGTTATTTTCATAATTCGTAAGTGGGATCCCACCACATCTTCTCAACCAATTATTGTCGATTCTTCCCCTCTCTTACTCCGTTTGAGGGAGGTGACTTCTTTTGGAAGAGATCGATGAGTTTCTTGCTAATGATGAATCGATTCCATGGGAATTGATAATGGTGTTTATGATTCGGAGGGAGGTATCCTTTATCTTGAGCAATTGTTAAATGAAGATCCATTACCGTCACTCCCTCCGAAAGATATCACGATTGAAGAAATCAAATCCGTACAAACATCTACTGAAAAATTTCCCGAGGTTGAACTTAAGGACCTACCTCCTCATCTCGAGTATGCATTCTTGGAGGGTGATGATAAATTGTAACGCCCCGACCCGACAAGGGTAAAGGAATCACAAGCAATGGTGTCATATCAAAGCAAACATAAATATCCAAAAGAAGTCTTAACATAAATAATGAAATAATTCAAATCAACATGACTTCAATACATAGGTCCAATGAAAAATAAACTCAATAAAATATAAAATAGTAAGTCTTAAATGGCATCATAAGATCAAAGCTAAATATCTCTAAGGTAAGTCCTACTCAGCTCATCCCAAAGCAAAACCAGCTCAATGCTTAGATACACGCGGAAGAAAAGAAATGCGGTGAGCTTCAAAAGCCAGTGAGCAGATATACAAGCAAAGCGAATCTGAACTAAATCGAATACGGAATATAGTGAGCGAAGATAGTAAAATCATAATCATTTCAAAGTATAAATCAAAATTATCGAATAAGTTTTATAGTTAACTACCTCGAGCCCGAAACAAATATCGGATCATAATCATATTCATATTCACACAAGGCAACATTTGTAGGGAGACCTACGAGTTATGAAGGGCGTGCATGCACGCAACATCAATCATCGGATAACATATAACGGATCTAGGATGCATCCATCGCCACGCAGACGGATATTGGTCATATAATATAACTTGAGCTCATAACGGATAACGAGATAAGGGCGTGGCGAACATCACTCTCTCGCCCTAGAGTCATGTCGGTGCATCAACGACACGGACATGGAACCCCATGACTAGTTAATATTTGGCTCGGTGTCAAACTATCTTAGGTCAAATCGGAATGTCAAACCGACACGGATCATACTTTATCGGAAGATTAATCATATTTTCAAAATCAAAGTTTTCATATCATATAGTTCAAAATCGGATGTTTCATAATTGAAATCGAGTTCAAATAAGCAACATTTCAAACAAGCAGAATGGGGTTCATAGCAAAGGCTTAGGAAACCCTAATATAAAAGCTAACGAAAAGAAAACGTTATAAGGAACCTTCTTGAAAAGGTCGAATATCATACCTTATTCCAAAGCAAATGACCAAAAAGCGTCTGGAAAGCAAAGGATTACTCCTTCTTCACGAACCTATACACATTAACGGTCGTACATGTTATTTATGATTCCATAATTGTCGAAATGATCTTTTAATATTTGGTGTTTATACTTAGTGTATTCAGTGATCTTAATACTTTAGAGTTTTATAATTAAATGAGGCTTAAGTGTTTTATAAACAATATCGTAGATTAGGGTTCATTATGTCATTTATTAAAGTTTAGGTTTAAATATGAAAAATAGTTTAAACGTCATAACTCACACATGAAATAACGAATTAATACCCTTAGCTTCAAACCCAAATCGACTCTCATTTATGTTCTAGGGTTTTCTCATTCTTTTAATATCACATCAATGTGCATTTACTTTATATGTTACGTCATTTAATGACTCATTACTCTTGTTTATTTACTCAACACATTCATGTCTTAACCATACGTTACTTATATATATGTTATACGTCAACTTTTATTCCCATGCACGTTTATGATTTCATGTGACAACACAAGTTACTTATTACTCGGATTAGTTACACATCTACGCACACATGCACAATAGCTTAGAATAGATATGACCACGTACTACGTTTACATATCGACAAGCTCACTTGACTTATAAAACACACGCATGGTACACGGTTCACAAACCATTTAGGGTTCGGCATGCATGGTTAGGTTCACACTTCAAACTAGGGTTTAGGTTTACATGATCCCTTACTCGTTTAATACACGTTCAAAACTCTTATATGGTTCGGTTATATATATATATATATGGTTCGGTTTATATGGCTCGACTTAACTATGATCCGATTCAAATAATACGTATCAAATAACATGCTCTTTAATAATTATAAGGTTTAATTCATATGGTTTGTTCTTGTTGGTTTCATACGGTTCGGCCACAAAAGGAAAAACACAATCTCGACTAAAACAAACATGATACAATATATATTAACGTAAGGTGTAACAAAGGAAGACGAGAAAACATGTTATACCTTAGCTCGTTGAACAAGAACTCGCGACACCAAGGGTGTTTGTTACTCGGCCGAATGGAACAAAAGAAAAGAAGAGGCAACCAAAACTAGGGTTCCAAATTAGAGTTAATGAGTTATATTTATAGGTGGTAACATTTTCGGTTTAGGGCTTTGAGGGGGTATGGCTTCGGCTTGGGTCCAACCGAACACAACAAACCCACGGCCCAAGTGGCCTTGATTATTGATCCACACGAACAAAACAAACGCGGCCCAACATGGTTCACCAAATAACGAATGACAAGGCTCAACTAATCGGCCCAACACTTTAGCGAGACGTTTAAATCTTCGTCGTACAATTGTCAATCACGTACACATATTAGTTAAGTTTTAATTATTCGTAATTTAGGTTTTAATTTCGTTTAATGATTATAAATGTCTTTTACATATTTTAAAATTTTCGATTCCAAGGGTATTTTAGTCTTTATTTATGTTTTAGATTTTTAGGTTTTACATAAATTACCCGTCATAATTGCTAAGGACTTAACTGAGGAGGAGAAGACTGCTCTCATAAAGGTTTTGAAGTTGCACAAGCAAGCAATTGCTTGGAAACTCTCCGACATTAAGGGTATCAACCCCGAGTTTTGTACTACAAAATCTTGATGGAGGATGACTTCAAGCCGCGATCCAACATCGAGAAGGTGAATCCTAAGATTCATGAGGTTATCAAGCGGAGGTTCTCAAACTTCTTGATGCGGTTTAATTTACCCGATCTACGATAGTCCTTGGGTCGATCCGTCCATCGTGTTCCAAAAAGGGTGGCATAACTGTTGTCACAAATGAAGAAAGCGAGTTAATTCCAACTCGATTGGTTACGGGATGGCGTGTGTATTGACTATCGCAAGTTAAGCGAAGCCACCCGTAAAGACCATTTTCCTCTACCCTTCATGGATCGGATGCTTGAGAGATTAGCGAGGGGCGAATACTATTGTTTCCTAGATGGTTTCTCGGCGTATATTCAGATCCTTATTGATCCACGGGATCAAGAAAGACCACATTCACGCCCATACGGAACTTTTGCCTACTGAGACGTATGCCTTTTGGCCTATGTAACGCTCCGCACGTTCCAACGTTGTATGATGGCAATTTTCCACGACATGATCGGAAACAATGGAGGTGTTTATGGATGACTTCTCGGTCATTGGGGACTCATTTCAAACATGTCTCTCCCATTTAGAAAAAATGCTAAAGCGGTGTGAAGACACCAATCTTTGTCTAAATTGGGAGAAGAGCCATTTTATGGTCAAAGAAGGAATTGTCCTAGGCCATAAGATTTCAAAAGCGGGATTGAGGTTGACAAAGCGAAGTGGATGTCATTGCCAATTGCCTCATCCTACTACCGTCAAAGGTATTAGGAGTTTTTAGGTCATGCCGGTTTTATCATGATTCATACAAGATTTTTCTAAAATCGCTCGGCCTATGACTCATCTCCTTGAGAAGGATGCTCCTTTTATCTTCTCACTGAGTGCATCAAGCTTTTGAAACATTAAAGAAAAAGCTACGGAAGCACCCATTCTAGTTGCCCCGCGGGATTTACCCTTTGAACTCATATGCGATGCAAGTGATTTTGCTATCGGTGCAGGTCTGGGCAACGTAAAACCAAGCATTTCCGGCCTATCCACCACGCGAGTAAGACTACGATGAAGCTCAAACCCATTACACCACTACGGAAAAGAATTATTAGGCATGGTGTATGCGTTTGAGAAGTTTCGCCATACCTAATCTTGACCAAATGCGTGGTGTATACGGATCACTCGACTCTCAAATATCTCTTTGCAAAACAAGATGCAAAGCCGAGATTGCTCCGTTGGGTTCTCCTCCTGCAAGAATTTGATATCATTATACGTGATAAAAAGGAGCAGAGAACACGTCTGCGATCATCTGTCCGATCTAGAAAACCCTCACCGAATGTGTTTGAGAAAAGGAAATAAACAAAACATTTCCTCTCGAAACACTCAATGCGGTTTCTTTTCGTGGAGACTCTTCTACCCATGGTTTCTCGACTTTGCAAATTACCATGCGGGTAACTTTGTGGTGAAAGGGATGTCGTCCCCAGAAAAACAAATTCTTTAAAGATGTAAAACATTACTCGGGACGACCCTACTTATTCAAAATTTGCGTGGATCAAGTCATCAGCGATGTGTGTATGGTCGAAGCCAATGACATTCTCAAGGCTTGCCATTCGGACCCTCTTGGGGACATCATAGCCCCAACTACTTGCCAAGAAGGTGTTTGATTCGGATTTTATTGGCCCGCGATTTACAAGGATGCCCACGAATTTGTCAAAACACAGACGCTTGTCAGCGTCACGGAAATATCTCATTAAAGAAATGAAATGCCGCAAAACGCCATTCAAGTGTGTGAGATTTTGACATCCGGGGCATTGACTTTATGGGGCCATTTCCTTCATCTCGAGGAAATAAATACATACTTGTGGCCGTTGACTATTTGTCAAAATGGGTTGAGCGAAAGCTTTACCTACCAACGATGCCCGAGTTGTTGTGAAATTCTTAAAATCTCTTTTTGCTAGGTTTGGAACTCCACGAGCTATAATCGGTGATCGTGGTACGCATTTCTGCAATGACCGGTTTGATAAAGTCATGCAAAGTATGGTGTAACTCACCGTCTCTCTCTGCGTACCACCCCAAACAAGTGGGCAAGTGGAAGTTTCCAACCGAGGATTAAAGAATTTCGGAAAGGACGGTGGCGAAAACCGTGCCTCTTGGTCGGATAAGCTAGATGACGACTCTGGGCCTTCCGTGCGATTTTATAAAACACCCATCGGGTGTACTCCATACAAGCTAGTGTACGGAAGGCGTGTCATCCGCCGATTGAGCTTGAGCACAAAGCATACCGGGCCTTGAAACATGCCAACCGATATTCAGACATTTGGTGATCACCGGAAAGTTCAAATGAATGAATTAAATGAACTCCGTGATCAAGCATACGAGAACTCTTTGATCTACAAAGAAAAGACAAAGAAGATTCATGACTCCAAAATCAAGAACCGCGTTTTCAACGTCGGTGATCGAGTCCTTCTTTTCAATTCAAGATTGAAGATTTTCTCGGGAAAACTAAAATCCCGCTGGTCTGGACCATTCACCATCACTAAAGTATTTCCTTATGGAACTATTGAGTTATCTCAACCCGATGGTCCAATTTTTAAAGTGAATAGTCATCGATTGAAACACTATTTTGGAGAGGACATTCCTCTTGTGGTTGTCCCGGATCTACAAACTTTCCCCATGAATCAATGAATGCGGGGGTCGAGTCAAGCTAGCGACTCGGGAATCAAAAACAGTAGCACACTATATGGGTTTTCACCGTATTTCGACTTCTTTCTACTTTCTACCACCTAGTGTGTGGGGGTTGCCCCATTGTTGTATATAAGTTTTCAAAAAATAATAAAAAAATGATAATAATGGCCGTAGTATTTCTCTTTTACGTTCTATGTTTCGGCATAACTTGGGTACTTTGAATATTGAGGGCAATATTCATTTCTAGTGTGGGGGAATTCTCACGAATTTTATCATGTAATTATACCACCCAATTCCCCATTTTGGCCAAATTTTTTTTTGGAGTAAGTGTTTTGCACTTACTCAACTTACTGATTATCGATCCGCCATGTTTAATAAACAAAATGATTGGCTAATCCAGAGCAAGCGGCTCTTGGTAAAGATATCTCAAATCCGTTGACGACTTGCAATTTGCCCAAAATTTTATGGTGTTCAAATTTCACCATATCTTTAATTAGTGAAGAGTTGGCTAGCCCGCAAGTTTATGGCTTGTGGTAAAGGCGGTTGAAAAACCATAATTGGTAATCGACTCACCAAAGATATTTTATCTAAGAGTTGGCTAGTCCGTAGCAAACGGCTTCGTAAAGACAAATCAAAACCGTTGAAAGTCGGTGATTAGCTCAAAATCATTTGGTTATCATTGTACCAAGGTTCTTACTGAGCTGAAACAATTGGCTACTCCGTAAGTAATGGCTTTTGGTAAAGAGATTCAAACCATTAAGTTTTCATAAAATATTGCTAGGGACTAGCAATAGCTTAGTGGGGGATTGATGAGTGTAAATACTCATTATTTTTGGTCAAATGAGCGCAAAACATTTAAAACACTCGAAATGCATCAAAATCTTGAAAATATCCCAAAATTATATTTTATATGTTTCGGATGCAAAATGTTTAAAATCGATGAAAAACGAGCTAAGTTTGCATAATTGGCGATTTCAGTCCCCGACTTTCAAATCTTGACAAAATCGGTCCACGAGCATTTGTTTTGGAATAAAATTCAACCAAAGGTCCTTTTGAAATCATATGTTGTCATATTTAATCCTTTGGTGAAAAGTTTCAATAATTTACAAGTTTGGTCCCTGACTTTCGTAATTTGCAAAATGGTCCACAGGAAAATTTTATTGTTGGAAATCTCATGTATGGTCCCTGGATTATTAGGACATGGCAGGAATCACCCTTGGTTTATTTTGGAAGATGTACAACTTTGGTCCTCCAATTTTCAGAAATTACAAGAAAGGTCCTTGTGTTATATAAACAAACCTTGAACCCTTTTTGTATTATGAACCCCTGCCAAAGCCCCTTGACCCTTGAACCCCATGCCTTAATAATACACCCCGGTCAAACAGTCAACTCCCGCCCAAATCTTTTCTCCTTTCTCCCACCCACTGTCTGCAAATCCAGCTCCACAACCATGCTTCCAGCTCAACTCCCACCACCCTTATCACTCCACCTCAACAACAAAACAAGAAGCATTAAATGTTTCTCCTTCCTTGCACTCAAACCCCCCCCCAGTTGCTATATCAGTTTTCCCGCCAAAAACTCATCAATGGTTAAAAAGAGCCCAACTCATCCAATGGCTCAAAATAGAGGTGGGATTTGCTCAGAGTGCAAGTGGGAGCACTTTTTGTTGATAAATAGAGGGTAGAAGGCGAGAGAACGAGTAGTTAATTTTATAATTTCTTGCAAAATCGTTTTTATCAATGTCTTAGTTTAAACTTCTTAAATTGTAATTTCATTTCGGTTTTCATGTTTTAAGTAATTTTCCGACTATTGTAATTTCCTTTCTGTAATCAACTCTTAATATTAATTAAATTACATTTTCTCTCTTAATCATTGTTTCAGTTTTCAATGTTTTTAATCTCAGTGTGTTAGTTATTTTTACCCAATCTAAGCTTACTTTGTTGATTAAGTGTTAATCTCAGCTTGTTTTCTCATTGTTCAAAAATTAAAAAAAAAAGAAATAGAAAATAATATAAAAAATAAAAAAAAAAATATATGTTCATTAAGCTTGGGTCAATCCTGCTACTGTTATAAGCTTTAATAAGCTTCCTTATAGCTTAATTAAGGTTCATATTTGTTTTCTAGTGCAATTCTCTCAAAAGTAACTTGGTCAACAAAAGTCAAAGTGCGGTCATTAAGCTCTTTTGGTTCGAATTCTTGATATGGAGTTGGATATGGGTTGATTTTGATCGATTTGGGTTGAAATTGAGTTGGATTTGGGATTAAAACAGTTGTAGGTAGTGGTTATTTCATTGATCTCAAGCCACGCATGGCTAGGACCTCATGTGAGTATCATTTTATTTGGTCTGTTTAAATCTATGTTTTTACATTAGTGAGCTTTAATCTGTTAACATTAGTATAATTTAGCTTAATATCACTAGTATAATTGATATTTTCATTTATGTGCATGTTTTGAGTCATTTACGCATATCATCATTTACGCTATAATAGAGCGATTGAGTTTTAGTGTTAAAGTATTGAGAAGTTAGCTTGATCTAGGTTTAATTTAGTCATCGAGTCTAGTTTAATGATTAGTCTAGATTGGATTTGAGTTTGGCTTTGCAAAGCAAGTGAATCAGTCATTAAATAAGTTGTTTGGTATAAAAGCTTGAATCTGTGTTAGAGGTTTAAGCAGTATTAGATTTAAGTTGAATTAGTAGTACTTAGCCTAATTTAGTCTAAATAAGTCATTCATTTGCATTTGAGCACTGAGTTAGTCAAAATTGCATAAGATCAGTTCTAGTTTCTAATTCAGTTTGAATCAGTTGGTTAGATTTTGCATATAGGTTTAGAAATTAGTACTTTAGCTTGCATCAGTTCTATTTTACCATTAAACATCATAATCAGTTCATAAATTTGGATCAAAACTCATTTTAGTCAACTTTCATTTCTGTCTAAAAAAGTCAAAAGTTGAAAAAGCCAGTTTTGCCCAAAACGCCTGATATTATTATTCAGAAGATGACTCACTGATAAAGAAATAAGTGAGTGTTGTATAAAGCTCAAAACGCCTGAATGGCTTCAGGGAAGTCGAGGACCAACTGAAGAAAACATCTCACAAACGGACGCGGTGTTAGGAAGTGATTTAAAGGGAGCTAAAAGCAACACCAATGTCACTGAGATTTGACAAATTTCTCAGTGAATCTGAAGACTTGATTCTGGATTACAACCACAAACTCAGAATGTATGGGGGAGAAACTTCTTTAAGAATATAAGATCAAATACTTATCTATATACGTGAAACAGGTATTGGAACTATAAGTTTTCAAATCAGGAAACTTGAAAGTACGCTTGAGA
The DNA here is from genome assembly GCA_022545495.1 of Chrysanthemum lavandulifolium. Taxonomy (NCBI): domain Eukaryota; kingdom Viridiplantae; phylum Streptophyta; class Magnoliopsida; order Asterales; family Asteraceae; genus Chrysanthemum; species Chrysanthemum lavandulifolium. The sequence continues at coordinate 130,360,071 of CM040246.1, read as the reverse complement.
CTAGCTACTAGGCACGTGCCTATCTATAGCAAGTGGACAACTTACTATGCAACCCAAATGCAACAATTGTTTCCCCTTCTATATAAACACTCGATTGTAACTAAGTTAAGAGATTCCTACAAAGAAAATAATACAAAGTATTATGGTTAAAATCCTCCTCTCCAGGAAACAACAAAGCATCTAGCAGCCTTTTGTTGTTTGACATTGGAGAGTTTTATTTGTCAACTCGGGGCTAGTTTTCCGTAGGCTATTCCTTGTAAATCTTTAATTCATTGATAATTAGATTTAGAAAAGTTGAAAAAATCCAAATGGTGTTATTAGCATGTCTGTGTCGTTCTCAAGCAAACCCAACCTCATCCTTGTTGATGTTCATCAGTTTTCCTCACTTGCAAAAATTATTGTTCATATCACTCATGGTTTGCGTGGCGGGACCCAACACTATTCAACAGGACAAGAAGTTCTTTTGGCCTTTAATTCGTAACATATCAAATGCATAAAGATAGGTTTGTGGTTGATAATATAAATGGGACATTTTCCTAATCAAGTTCGTTAGACATGAGATTAGGTATTAAACAAGATTATACTCAGGTTGATCATAGCTTTATTAACCAATTTCTACAAGGTTAATACCGAGTTGCCATAGACAAACAAATCAAAATTCAATCAAAGAAATAGAGCCTTTCGACCCAATCTACTACAATGACAAATCAAACAAGTATCAATGATCTTAGCATAACAATATCAAGTGCACGATTCATAAGATCAAAAGCAAGTATCCATAACATATATTTAAATCACGTTTTCCAAATTGCCCAAACATACATAATGATACTACTCCATAATCACAGGAATGAAATTCATAAAAAACAAATAAAATTCAGTAAACTTCATAATAAAAAGGTTATAGAGTTTATACCCAACGATTACAAGTTCAATGAAACTTAGTTTTCCCAAATGAAAACTACAATACCCAAACTATTATCCTAGCTTCTTAGAACTCTGTCACAACAACTAGAGAAACCCAAAAATAGCTTGTAAACTCATTCACTTCAATAGGTAACTAAATAGGATGATCTTGGTGTGAGTTCACCTATCTTTTTGGTGATTTCTCTCCTTTGATGATAACAGATGTGTGTCCTCTGTACCTCAGGTCTAGGACCATTTATATATGCTAAAGGATCGTGGTTCCAACTCCTGAGTAATGATAATGAAGCAAATGATCGGTCTCTCAATAAATGCAATGCTCATTAAGTGACTGTCCTGTAACTGACAAATAAGTGTGCCGCACTTCATAGGAAGTGCCGCACTTCTCTTAAATTAAATGTTTTTTTACCCGCCTACCAAGTACGCCGGTTGTACAAACCGTCGTACTTGGGTCTTTTCCATTATCTTGCACTTCTAGTCTCGTCTCTTTAACGACCATTAGCGGTTTTAACAGATTTCGGCTATATTTCCAAGTTACTTTGATTCACCATTCCTACAACAAATTAGTACCAAACTACATACATAAAGCATAATAAAGTATATAAATAAGTAGATAAATGTTATAATATAGAGGGAATAAATGTGTATATTTAGAGCATTATCACGTGTTGGAATCACTCCTAAACTATATTTCAAGTGTTTGTAATCAATATGTAATAGTTATCTTAATTAAGGCTTTTAAGTTAGTAATCAATGCTAGGCTCATGTAGAAAGCCCATGAGCCTATCCAAAAGCCCAATAAGTAAAAGGAAGGGAGCTTGAGTGTTTCCTAGCTCCTTCCCTATAAATACCTTTGTAACTCTCATTTGAGAGTTGGTTGTTCATTTACTTTCAATATTCACGCATAACTCTTCTTATATTCATACGCATATTGTTAGTTCTTGTTCATCCGATCCTTCCTTCATCTATATTTCTTATATTGATGCTTGTGTTACATACATGGTGACCTAACAGTGGTATCATTCGCCAAATAGTTGGGTGAACGATTTTGTTTTTGAAGTTTAAGTGTGTTACGCGTAAGGTTCGGTGTTCAAATCTTCAAACGCTTCAAAACTTTAATTTTTTCACTTTAAAACTCAAGATTCTTGTACTTTAAAGGTTATTTGGTGATAAAGTTTCAGTTTTTGGCAAAAATTTTCAAACTTTACGTGTATTTCACTCGTTTTAAGCTTGGTTTTATTCGTGTAGTCTTCACTACGCATAAGGTAAAAAGAGTTTTTTGATCATCAAGTTTCACACTTTTGTGTTATTTTGGTGATATTGAAGCCTTTTCATCATAAAAATCTGGTTTAGAAAAACTTTTGGGCGAAATCTCGGTTTGGCAAAACTTGGTAATTCTTACGCATAACTAAACCCTAGTTTTACGCGTAAGGTTTTCCTTGGTTTGATCTTGATGTTCTTGGTTTACTCGGTGTTTTCTTGCTTGGATAAGCACGAAAACACTTCGACTTTGGATATCTTTTACTTTGGAATAAGTGTAAAGGATTTTGGGCAAAACCTTGGTTTTACGCCTAAGCTAACACTTACGCCGTAGAATCTTTACGCCTAAACATTTTCTTACGCCTAAGCCTTGTCTTACGATAAACAAATCTTACGCATAAGCATTCTACTACTAAGTTTGTGGTTTACGCATAAGCTAAGGTCTCCTTTACCCTACGGCGTAAGCTAATCCTACGCCAGAAGCTCTTTTCTTCGCGTAAGTTGGTGTTTTTACGCATAAGGTTTTCTACGCTTAAGTTGTTTTCACGCCTAAGGATACTTCATCAACAAAGTTTCATTCGACTAAAAGATCCATTTTTCAACACAAGTTTCAAGATGTCTCAACCACCATACTCTAGCTACTTCCCTCATGTGTATCCTCAACAACAACAACAACAACAACAACAACTCAATCAACAACAACAATTTTATCAACAACTACAACAACAACAACAACAACTTCAACAAAAATTTCCTCCTGGAGCAATTCAACCACAAATGATTCAACCACCACCTAGTATTCAAGTACAACCTTACACAAACTTTCACAATCAATATCCATCTAGGAATACTATGAAGGAACCGTCTTGGTTTGCAAAGATGTGTGAAGCTTTAAGTAGCCAACAATCCATTCATGAGGCTGGATCACTTGATAGACCTCCAATGCTCACTCCCGGAAACTACGATCAATGGGTGATAAGGTTCTTTAGGTTTTGTGATCTAAAGAAGCCACATGGAAAGTTTTAAAGAAGGTCATCCTGGAAGGTCCATTTCGGATGCTCTCGTCTTTGTGCACCGGAGATCCAACTTCTAATCCACCAAGAGGTGATGTCACTAACATTGCGGTCTTAATGAACTTACTCTTGATCAACTTCTACACTTTGAAGCCGATGGGCGGCAATGCAATGCATCCTTTTGGGATTACCCAATCCGATCCTTCAAGTGTTGATGCTCAAAAGATCGCTAAAGCAATGTGGAACATATTCATCTTCTCATGGAAGGCACATAACTCAATCAAGAAGACATAGAATCCAAAATCTACTTGGCTTATGAACACTTCATGATTGAACCCGGAGAGACATTAGAGTCATATCATCATCGATTCTCAGACATCATCAATGACTTGGACAAACATAACATCATCATGCCAAAAATTGCAGTCAACACTAAGTTCTTGAGTAGTATTGGTCCTGATTGGGAAAAGTATGTCATTTTCATCCGTCAAGCAAAGAATCTTCATCATGCTACATACGGATTGTTGTACGACTATTTGAAGCCCCACAAAAAAGAAGTTAACAGAGAAAGGGTTATCCGTGGACTCCCTGTCTCACCTTTACTTCCGGATAATCAACAATTAGCTTTGTGGGCTCAAACTTGTTATCCTCAATTCTCGACATTACAAACTGTCTTCACAAATCCTCCACAACCAACTGCAACAATTACACCATACAATCCGTCACAGCACCAATCTCAAGAAACCTAATTGGTTCCATACAACAACAATGATCAAGCACTTTACAGTGAATCTAATGAGGATACAGAAGCTTTCGACGCATTGCAACAAGGGTTTGTCATGATTGCTAGAGCCTTCGGCCGATACTCAAACAAATCCAATAATCGCATTCGTACCTCATCTAACACAAGAAATCAGGCTGTTGTTAACAATGGACGTGTTGAAGTTCAGAATCGTGGTAAAATTAAATCGGATGGGCGGTGGTCAAGGTTTAATCAATGGGAAGGAATAACATGGGTGCTCCACAACAACAAAGGACTCAAGTGGTTGAGCAGGTAATGCTCGAGAATGGAGTTAATGGTCTTCGTTGCTATAAGCTGTAATGAGAAGGGTCGGTGGCTAATGCATGCCCAAAGCCGAGGACAAGAGGCGCTTATCACAAGGAGGCTTTACTCTTGGCTCTTAAGGATGAAGTCGGTGGAACTCTTACCAACAAGGAGCAGAGCTTCATGGCAAATGCAGATTCGATGATGACATGGAGGACTTGCGGGCTAATGCGCAGTGATGCTAATGGCTAACATGCATGAACTCCACATGAGTGAAACAGGCCTAGTGTATGACACTGACGGCTTGTCTCAGGTACCGGATCAAACTATATTCATTAATGATCTGATATCTCCGCCAACATCTGCATCCGACAAGGATCAGAGTGTTCAACATGAGCCATCTACATCTCATTCCGATGAAAATCAAATAGATCCAATAGTTATATTTGACGATCAAGATGACCTTATGGTTACCATTGATAATCAAGTTGACTCCGTGGTTATACTTGAGGATCTGACTAATGATCATGTTGATACTCATGTTGAACAAGCTGAACTTTCATCTAATCTAGATATTGAGTTGAACAACAGATACGTGATCTAGTCGCATCTAAGAATGCTTTGCTGTCTCAAATAGATCAACTGAAATATGATCATAAACAACAACTTAACGCTCTCACTTTGGAAAATTAAAAAGCCAAGTCTGAGTTGTTAACTTGTCAAAAACAGTTCTATGAGTACAAAGAGCATTCAACGAAACGAATAGATGACTATCTTGAAGAAATTGTCGACTTACAAAAAAAAATCAAAGAGTTTCGAAATGTTGTTTATAAACATGGTGAGTCAATCACAACTATTCAAAAGTTTACTTTTAAACCAAATCCAAATGGTTATGGACCGAATCTTTATGGATTACAAACCAAAGTTTTCAAATAGAGCATTCAAACCAAATCATGAAGTTTATAGTGCGAGAACATAGAATTGATGATTCCATTATGAGTGTTGTTGAATATAATCGTCAAGAGGAATTAGATGCAGAAGACGAGAGTCGGTCAAAATTGGAAAAGGTTGTTTATAACAAACCATTTAACTATTCAAAAGCCGTTACTTTTGTCACACAATAGGATTTTTCTAACACACCTTGGGTAATCACACCTACTTATGAGGGTCCCCCTTCCAATACTGCACAAATTAATGGTCATTTACCTTCACTCAGTGAAATAAAGCCATTAGCCGAACAATGTAAAGTTATTAAATATTTTGAAACATTCTTATCGGATATCAAACTTTTGGAACGTGAAATTGAAATCAACTCTGAAATAAAAGTTGAACATTTTCAATCGCCTCAAGCGAGAGCCCAAAGAGATATTTTTTAGAAAAGAATTTTACCACATGTCCAAAATTTGAAAAATTGTGCAATATATTGGGAAAGGGATTTTCACAAGGAACTTGGCCTTATGAAAAGAGTTTTCGAACAAACAGAAACATCGATTTCAAATACTAAACGTAAAAAGAAATTGTTGAGAAAAGATGTTGATCGACTCTTGGAAGATGTTATCTGTGTTGATATCCATAATGTTGTGTTACTACATTCTGTTGCATATGCATTTGATTATATCTTTGCTGATTCTATTGATTCCGTTGAGAATGTTGAGAATACTGATACTGTGTCACAAATCAACTCTTTAAAAGTTGAAAATGAACGTTTGTTAAACGAGCTTTCAAATGCAAAATGTCGTCTTCAATGGTGTCGAAAAGATTGTCAAAATCGAGAACTCGCTTTGCAAAACAAACTCACCCAGTTGCATACAAAAACTCTTAATCCAAAAATTGAGCAACTGGATGATGAAAATGTGTCTTTGAAGTGTCAAATTTCAAAATATGAACAAGAAATTTCAAAAGTTAAAAAGGAATATGGTGTCATATTTGATTTACTCACAAAGACTCGTGCTAAAGCGTCAAAAGACCTTGATGATCATCTTGCATACACCAAAGATGTTTTCTGACGAGATGGACTCACTGTTCGAAAATCTAGATTTGTTACACAAAATCCATGATCTAAAAGCGAGTTGGTGAAACTTAAACAAGATAGGGATAGTAACACTATAGTAAGCGCACCTAAATGATTCAAAATGACTCTAGAACATCTAATGACAAACCACAAGAAACTAATGTGCTTCCTCTCTGAAACAGAATAGTTGCCTCTTTTCCCAACGCCCGCACTTCACCGCCTAGGAGCAATACAAGGAAGAATAGGAAGTTGCGACGTAAGAAAAGATCAATAAAGAATGCTGAAGTAGAAGAACACCTTAGGACTTTGAATAAAACTCAACTTGCACCCACTTTAGATATTGCGTCTGACAAATGTAATGGCAAAAGTGATGTAACGAATGCTGAATCTTTAAGTACTTTAAATGTTATGTTTGAAGCTTCTTGTGTTGGTTGTCGTAAAATCATGTTTTCTGGTTGTCATGATAAATGTGTTGCTAAAGCTATCTTGAATCGTAAGCGGAATAATAGAAAACAGAATACCTCTAGGCCCACTAATGCTTCTAAGTTTGTGCTAGGTAAACCACCTTCTAGTGTTCCGGCTAAGATCATTGATGTACCCATAGTACCCCCTTCACCTCCTAGGAAGAACTTATAACCTAGTGCATTTACTAAGACCAAAGCTAAGACTAGTTGGAGATGGCAGAAATGGTTACATAATACACTTGGATTTAAATGGATACCTAAAATCATTAACATGTGTGTTTCTACTATAAGCGCCGGAACCCACTAACTCTTGGGTTCCACATCTACTTCTATTCCATCCGTGTTGTATCGTGTGTAATGCGGTGATCTTGATCATCCTCCGGATTGTTGATAGTGGTTGTTCACGACACATGGTAGCAATCTTAAATCGTTATCAAACTTTGTTTCAAAGTTCATTGGCACTGTCAGATTCGGGAATGATCACTTCGCAACTATCATGGGCTACGGAGATTACATCAATGGTAACATCGAAATTAGCAGGGTTTATTATGTGGAAGGCCTCGGTCACAATCTCTTCTCAGTTGGTCAGTTCTGTGATGGAGATTTGGAAGTTACTTTTCGGGAGAAAACTTGTTTCATTCGTGATCTACAAGGAAACGATCTTATGTCTGGTACTCGCAATTCAAGTTTTTATACAATCTCCATGCAAGACATGATTGCTTCATCTCCCATATGTCTACTTTCAAAGGCAACATCTACAAAATCTTGGCTATGGCACCGTCGTCTCTCACATCTAAACTTTCAAACCATAACCAATCTTGCACGATACAAACTTGTTGAAGGTCTCCCAAGATTTTGGTATTCTAATGATCACCTTTGCTCAGCTTGTGAACAAGGGACAAGCACTCGTGCTCACTTTCCTTCAAAGATGGAACACAGCTCACATCATGTGCTTCATCTTCTTCACATGGATTTGTGTGGCCCGACGCGCGTGCAGACGATTAATGGCAAATGCTACATCTTGGTAATTGTCGATGACTACTCAAGATGGACTTGGGTTTATTTTCTTCGAAGTAAAGATCAAGCTCCACAGATGATCATCACCTTTCTCACAAAATTCAAGTTCACTCCGAACACGTGTCTAAATACTCATCGGAAAAATCGAGCAGTGTTTTATGTGGACAAAGGCTTCTGACTCTTATAAGCTCATTGTAACTTTATGCCATCGTTTATTAAATTCACATAAGCTTGTTAGAGCTTATCATGTAGTTCTTACCGTTTCCAAAGCCAATTATATCAAACCTCTAAATCGTCAACAAAAGTCAACACGAAGAAGTTTTGGTCTAGCAATCACGTAAATGGAATTGGTATGTTGAGTAGTGTGTCTTGGGTTGGAATTAGTTTAAAACAGAAGTTGTTGCTCGGATTAAAGCTTCAACCGAGTAGTGGATTGTCGAAGCCTTTCATTAATTTATTGCCGCTTGTTGCTCAAGATCGCATATCATAGCTCTCATAGGATTAGTGTTAAATTGTTAGCTATAATCATTGTGGTAAGGATCCGTTAGCTAGTTACGCTTGGAATAGAGGTTGCGTCACTTTTGGTTGAAGTGAATTGCTAGTTAACGTATTGATACAAATTACATAAACTCGTGTTTGGCTTTAGCTTATATTTGGATGCAGAGCTTATCGTGGTTAAATTTAGTTGACTAAGTTCTCTTTAGGCTTACTAGTATAGTTTGAGTCACTCACTTGCATCTCAGAACACCCAAAGTCAAAATTTTGATGAATCTATCCTTGTAGTCTTATCAGGTAGCTGTAGTGTTAGCTTAGGAAGGGAATAGGTTTAGATCTTGTATTGTCAGCCTATTCAAGTCTCAGAATAGGTTAACTTAACATCTAGATTAATGTGGAAGTGTTAGAAATTCAGTTAAGTCAAACATCATATCTGTTTTTGAAAGTCAAAATGTGTCAAGATCAGTTTTTCCTCAAAACTTGCAGAGCCCCCCATAGTCTCATAGAAGCTTGTGAGAAGCTAATTTTTGGTTTACAAACTATTTGCTAGGTTAACTTGAGATTGCAACATCTGTTTTAGGTTTAGGGCTTATTCGGTGGCTTATTTTTAAGCTAGAAGTTGGATCCGCTTGATTGCCCAATGCAGGTATCTTCATCGCACAGGACTGCCAAGAAGTTTTGTAGAGCTTGCACAAAGCTCATTTGAACTCACCTAGGTCTCCCTTTTGGTTTACAAGTTTCCTGTCGGTGGTCTTGAGGTGCATAAGTGATTTTAATTTAGCTTATTAAATAAGCTGTGGTTAAGCTCAAACAGTAGGGGTAAGCTGTTTTGGCCTTTAAGTGTAATTCAAACCATAAACTTGTTTCCTGATTTCCAGAGGTTTAGAGTAGCTTAATTAGGTTGATTCATAGTGGTTTTAGTATAATAAAGGTCCTGTGATCATCTCGTTCAATTAAGTAGCTTCTAGCTTATTGTTGTTGTCTTATTCTTGAACAGCTACAACTGCAAAGACTTATTTCCCTCACATAAGCTCATGTTTTTATATTTTTCATAGCTTTAGAATAATATTTTAGGATTTTCCTGAGTTTTTCATAATTTTTGGTTAGTGTTTACTATTTTTCCTAATTAAAAAAAGTATTTAGGCATTTTTAAATAGCTTTTAATCCAATTAATCGTAAAAGGTTCAAAAAATAATTTTTCATTTTTCCTAGATTAAGAAAAATATAAAAGCAAAAAAAAGTAATTTTCAGATTTTTCATAGTTTATTTGGTAATTTTAGTAATTTAATTAGTATTTAATAGTTTAAAATTCATAAAAATAGAAAAATAATCAGAAAAATACAAAAATAGTTTTGAAAATTCTAGTTTGATATTTTAGACTTTTCCATTTCATAATTTTATTTTTCTAGCTTTATTTCCTAATTTCTTGTATTTTAGTTAATTATTAAATAGTTAAAAATAGTTTTTAATTAATAATAATTAGATAATTAGTGATATAAATAATTTTCTTTTTCTATAAACTTTCTTTTATCATTAGGATTGTAAAAATGTATTTTTCATATTTTTAGGATTTATCTTGTGTAATTTTCACTTTTTATTTTGAACATTTACGTATTTTTATTTTAAACGTAAGTTTTTAGTTTTAAGTTTTAAACGTTCATCACTTTAAAAATAGTGATAGCGTTTATTTATGCATAAAGGAACCGAATTTGTGAATCAAACTCTTCGTGCATATTATGAGAACATGGGAATTGAGCATCAAACATCCATTGCACGAAGACCAGAACAAAACGGAGTTGTTGAAAGACGAAACCGTACGTTAGTGGAAGATGCAAGAACGATGTTAATCAATGCAAAACTTCCAGATTACTTGTGGGCTGAAGCCGTGTCAACTGCATGCTACACTCATAATCGCTCAATGATTACCAAACGCCACAACAAAACACCTTATGAGCTTATCCACAACCGAAAACCGAATCTCAAACACTTTCATGTATTTGGATCCCTTTGTTATCCGAATAATGATCGTGATGACTTTGGTAAGCTCAAAGCCAAAGCTGACATTGAAGTCTTTGTTGGATACTGTGAAAATTCTAAAGGTTACCGAATCTGGAATCTTCGTACAAGGGAGATTATGGAAACGATTAATGCAAATTTCGATGAGCTTACGAAATGGCTTCGAGCATATGACTTGGAACCCGGACATAACCGCTTAAACTTCCTCAAACCCCATCATCACCGAACCTAGTTTACAACTTACTCGACGTCAAATGAAAAAGCTATTTGCTCCTCTCGTTAATTGATGATATTGATGAACGTGCTCGGATGTATCAAATGTTTCCGCCGCTCAACCCGATAATAATCCAATACCGATACACTGATACAACAACTACTTGTTGAGGAAGCACCACCGATTGATTCTACAACAATGATTTAACAAACCGCATCCAATGACGCCGAACCGGTGATGATCTTCTAAACAAAGAAGTACCCTCACCGCAGATTATGATCCAAATGCGTTCTTCAACCCTTTTGCAAATGCTTCGCCACCTCGATGTTGCGGAATCATCTACAAGTCATTTGAATCCTCCTAACTGCGGAATGTATATCAACATCAACACTCCACACATCGTTGGACGAAAGACCATCCTCTTGTGAACATTATTGAAACCCGAATCAACCGTCAGAATTAGACAACGCCCGTGATCGACGGTGAACATTGCATTTATGCACTTACCGCTTGTCAATTGGAACCCAAAACATTAAAGAAGCAATGACCACGACAACTGGATTGAATCCATGCAAGAAGAACTTAATTAGTTTAAACGTCTTGAAGTATGGGGCGGTTCAAAACCAACATGGGTCTATGTTATTGGTCCGAAATGGATTTGGAAAACAAATTGGATCTTCAAGGTACGGTTATCGTAAATAAGTCACGTCCGGTGGCTAAGGGTTATAGACAAGAAGAGGGGATTGATTACGAGGAATCATTCGCACCGGTTGCTAGACTTGAGGTTGTTCGGATTTTTCTGGCATTCGCGGCTCACATGAACATAACGGTCTTTCAAATGGACGTCAAAGTTGCTTTTCTGAATAGAAAATTGAAAGAAACGGTCTATGTTAGCCAGCCAGAAGGATTCGTTGATCTAGAGTTCCCTAATCACGTCTACAAACTGAACAAGGCTCTCTACGGTCTCAAACAAGCCCCTCGGGCGTGGTATGATAAGTTATCATCCTTTCCTATTGCTAATAATTTCACTAAAGGATCGGTCGACCCAACACTTTTCATACAATATCATGGGGAACACATTTTAATCGTTCAAATTTATGTGGATGACATCATTTTTGGGTCAACACATCTAAAGTACTCAAACGCTTTTTCAATACTTAAGAAAAAAAAATTTGAAATGTCCATGATGGGTGAACTTACATTCTTTCTTGGATTGCAAGTTCATCAATCACCCCGTTGTATTTTCTTGAGTCAGTCCAAATATGCCTTTGAAATTTTAAACAAAAATGGAATGCAAACCTGTGATACCTATGCCACTCCAATGGCACATACCAAGAAACTGGACGCTGATTTGCATGGGAAATTGGTTGACCCTACCAAATACCGAAGTATCATTGGGTCTCTCATGTATCTAACAACCAGTAGACCTGATATTGTCTTTCAGATATCTTTGCTCCGTTATCGATCGAGACCAATCGAAACTCACCTCTCGAGGCTAAAAGAATCCTATGATACATCAAGGGAACCATTAACTGGGGATCCGTATCCAGAAGGATTCGGTTTTGAACTAATAGCTTTTTCAGACGATCGATCACGCAGTTGCTTAGATTCGGAAAAGTACTTCAGAGCATTACAATTTCTTGGTGATAAAGCGGTGTCATGGCAATCGAAGAAGAAGGATTGTACATCATTGTCTTCAATGTGGAGAATATGTAGCCATGTCGTGTTGTGCTCAAGTCATTTGGATGAGAACACAACTCAAAGACTCGTTACGATTTGATAGAATCCCGATGTATTGCGACAATCGAAGTGCTATTGCGATCTCGTGCAACTCGTTCAACATTCAAATCAAAGCACATCGGTCTTGATATCATTTCATCAAGGAGCATGTGGAAAATGGTGCTGTTGAATTATACTTTGTGGTATCGAATACCAATTGGCGAGACCTTCTCACCAAAGCCTTGGCTCTGCTAGGTTTCTTGAGTTGGTCCACAGTTGGTATGCGGTGTTTGACTCGAAGAACTGGATGAAATTTTAAAACAATCTTAAAAACAGTCAAACACCAAAACCTCTTTTGTAAATATTTTCAAAAACAAAACATAAAAATATAAAATTTGATAAAACTCAAAAATATTCTCCTATCTAATTTCTTTCATACATGGCAAGTACAATTCTTCTGTCAACACTTTACTCTTTCAAAATTAAGTATTTTCTCAGTCAAGTGTTGCGGGGGAGAAAGTAAATATTTTTTCTGTTTCATAAAACCTTTTACTTGTATGTTACCTCATCCCGGTTGTTTCTTTGATAAAGGTAGTCACATTTCTGGTTTATCGACACTCCCCGGACTCAAATTTATAAAATTTCATTATTTCTTAAGTCGATGGGGAGTTTCTTCAAGTTTCTTTCCAAAACCATACTTCATAACGTAACCGAAGTGGAACTTATGGGCTGTGGATGTAAATGATTGAGGTGGAGGGACTAAGATTGCCAAAAGCTTAAACTAGTTTTAATAAAACTCTCCACCTAATTTTCTAAAACACATTAAATTCAAAATATTTATTACTTCAACCACCAATCCCACGCATAAGATTCAATACTCAAATCCGTGCTTTAATCTTCGAATTTGTAAGTGTTTAATCGTTCTAGGTGATTATCTAGACATAGGTTTTGATTTGTTTTAAAATCCAACGGCTAGATTTGTCCCTAGGCTTGATTTCATGTTCTACGCATAAGCGTATGAACATGGAATCATGTTTGGGTGTTTCTTGGTAAAATGGAAGTGTTAGAATGTTCAAATGATCGTTCTTAAACCATTTCTATCAACCAAACCCACCCAGAAACAACAATTGATCGCTTTTCAAATTAGGGTTAATACGCATGGATTGGGCGTTTTCATATGAGAGTGTTTCTGGTGAATTAGATGGTTGTGTTATGCTTTAGACATGTTTAATTGACCAAATCCAAACTTGAATCATGCCCAGTAACAACAAATTTTGAGAAATTGAAATTTAGGGTTTATGCTCATAAGAAATGGGTACTTTTGATTCACAAGGGTTTTAATGTTAAAACTTGTTTAATACATCTCCTAAGGCCTCTAAGATATCACAGAAATCATTTGGTGTCATTCCTATGGCTAAATCTCTTAATCGTAAAAATTGAGTTCTTAGGGTTTAGCTTTTACGCGTAAGAGTGTTTTACGATAAACTATTTGGAATATTACTTCATATGGCGAAAGGAATTGGATAATATGTTAATGAAAGAGTTATGATGAATTTGTTTCGAGGTTATTACGCGTTAAAATTCGTAATCAAGGTTAACCGTGCTCCTACGCATAAGGATCACCCACGCGTAGAATGTTACGCGTGAAGAGAAATCTTCACGCGTAACCTTACGCCGTAAGGTTCTACAAAGGGGACTACGCGTATCCTGTGAAGGATATGCGTAAACATTGAGTCTTACGCATAAGGTTTACTCTTACAAGTAAGCCTTACGCGTAAGCTCCCACATATGCTTACGCGTAAGCTCTATGCCTAAGGCTATCTTTTCCTACGCGTAACATTTCTTACGCATAAGTCAAGATCCTACGCATAAGCTTAGGCCTACGCGTATGATCTACTGTTTACGCATAAGCTTGCAATTCCTACGCTTAAGCCTAATTTTAACCATAATTATGAATTGTTACGTGTACAAACTTGTAAACAAATAAATCATAACGTCACGAAACCTAAATGTCACTAATAAACTTAAATGTTTAATATGTTGTGAAAATAAGTGAAAATTTGGACTTTAAAATTCAAAGTTAATAAATTCACGAAACTTATCACGACTACTCTGGACTATTAGACAAACAAGTGACATTGGACTTGTAACATTCATCAACATAACACATTCAATAATTGGACAATAAAATCAACTTTTGAGTAACATAATGTCTTTCGATATGTTGGTTCTTTTGGCTCAATATCTTTCAGATCACAATATGGACGTCCAAATGGAATACATTGCTGCACCAAATGTTCTTACATTGGAAGACATCTTCCCCAACGGTTACACAATGAAGATTGGGAAGAACAATCTCAGAGTTGATTTTGACAACTTCACATATTCTGAGTCTTCTTGTCAAATTATTGTGGATATCCTGAAGTCTCATCCATACACGAACATGCTCACGAATTCTGCAACGGTGCCGGTGATTTATGTTCACCAATTCTGGCACACCATACAGAAGGTTAAAGGTCAAGATGTTGTGACAGTGACAGTTAACGACAAACAAGTCACTATCACTCCAGCAGACTTAAGGGCAGTTCTTCTTCTTCCTAACATCCAACCTGCTGATTACACTGCTACTCCTTCAGAATACGTCACTCTCCAGTTCATGGTCGACATCGTCTATGATGAAGATGTAGGGATCATCACAAAACACTCATAAGTTGATCTTAAGAACATTCCCCAGCCATGGAGAACCCTTTACATCATGATTGCCAAATCGGTTTACGGGCGTGTGGTGGTTTTGAGCATCCAAGCTCATGGAACTTCAAATATTTTAGGGCATGGTCAACATGAAACACATCGAATTTGCGGCTACGATCCGGGACGACATGATGTCTTACCTTAAAAGGCCTGGCACCAAGATCCCTTATATCGGATACACAAAACTATTGATCAAAGGGCTCTAGGGAATAATCCGGATATTCCTCGAGACTTGATGACCCCAACCATCACTCCGTGTTGCTTGAGCCCACACTCAATGTTGTCGACGAAGGACTCAACAACAAAGAAACAAGGTGCGGTGTTACCGGATTGCCTTCATCGCTACGATCAAGGAACTACAATCGTATCAACGATATCTCGGAAGCGGTGGCACTAGGCAAAGTGGGATTCATTAATGAAAATATTCGTGTACACCTGTTAGGAAGACCGTGAGAGGCAAAGGGGAAGTGTTACAAGCATCGAAGTCCCTAAAGTATCCAAAGAGAAATCCTCTAGAAAAGGAAAGTACCATCAGCAGTTGCTATTCCTAATCCTAAACCGAACCCAAAATCGATGGACGAGGACTCCGAGGATACCGATCTGATGAAGAGGTTATCTACTCGAGAATCGCAATGATGATACACTAATAGTTGCAAAACCTCTCGGTCCCAAGTCGATAAAGGGAAAACCCGGTCAAGAGCAGAAGAAGAGCTCCGATGATGAGCCACGGGATGAAGACAAATACTACGTAAAGAAGTTGAAGAATCTCATACTTCAACATGTTACTAAAGAATTCAACCTTCAACAAACTCGTGGCCCTGGATGGTCAAGTGGTGGTGCACTAACCACACCAGTTTCTGATGCGGTTAATCAACTCGATAAGGGAACTGGTACCACCACCCACGAATCAGAACAAAAGCAACTGGAGGACAAGATCATTTTTGACTTTGAGAAACCAGACAAAAAGAAGGAGAAGACTAAGAAAATTTCTGATGAAGATGTTGAGGCTGCAACTAAAGAAAAATCAGAAAAGGAAGCTCAAGCTCAAGCAGATGAAGAGGCAAGGATCAAGGCGGAAGAAAAGGCTCAAGCCGAAAAGGAAGCCAATGACTATATTCTAGATAGTCCCACACGTAGCAAGGAACAAACTTCTGAGCCACCAAAAGATCCTGAGTCTCCTCATGAATCATCATCATCAGACTCATCTCCACCACCATCCAAAGCCACCACCGGATCCGCATCCAGATCGGTAAAGAAACCAACCAACACTTGGATATCACGAGCTAAGACAAAGATTGTCAAAGCCGTCGAGCAAGTCGGGAAGAAAGAGCGTGACCAACAAGAAACCGAATCAACAAGTCGGCGAATCAATCTTCTTCAAAAGTGATAAGCGAGATGTTGGGAGAACGAAACAGATCCGAAGTTTCTCGATCGAGATATACTGTGGTGAAATGAACAAGACGATTAGGGAATACACTCATAAATTCCTTCTCGACACTGTTCCTAGAGTGACAAGAGAAATGTTCACCATACAACTCTATCCGAATCTCATGCAGTTGGTCAAGCAAACAATAAAAGCAATGCCTTTAACAATAACAATCAACCCAACTGAGCCTGCAGTTGCCTCTGATGCAGAAATAGTTTCCAAGCTTATACTACAAATGTCGCAACGATCTGCAATGTTTACTTTTGATGAAGCTAAATTGTTTGACACATTGCTGGAATACCAACTTAAAACTTCATGCAAAGCGGCAGCTGAAAGGCCAAAGCGTCCAAGAGACGATGATGATCAGGATAAGGATAAAGAGTCTAAACACAAAAAGAAGTATTGTGAATCCTCCTCCATGCCTCCACCACACCCAAGGACCACCGAAAGAAGATCTCCTCCACGTTCTCATCGCATCGAGAAACCGAGAACTCGAGTTACCACCACAAATAGAAAACCGGTGATCATTTGAATACCTGGTGGTGACGATGAAGAAATCCACGAGCCCCAACAACAACCCACCTCTTACGCCACAACAAAGAAACTAGAATCATCATCAAAGCCAAAGAAAAAGAAGAAGAAGACCACTGTTGTCTCATGGCTCGATGAAGATACTACCGAAGAATATGACTGGTTTTCTAAACTCGTTGATGCCACCCCTCATTACCAGAAGGTCAAGAAATGGTAGATGGCCGTACAATGGAACATGTGAAGCTTATACAAGAAAAGTTCAAAGTGAAGAAAATGACCAAAGCAGAGTTGAAGCGAATCAAGAATGATGCATTTCAACTACTCAAGGACAGCTCAGACAGTGCCATTGAAGTCGAATATCATCTCGACAACATAGCACGAGCCGTGTCTAACAACATTGATTGGCTCAATCCTGAATCAAACATTAACTTCACCAGACCAGACAAAGCTCCATACTACACTGACTGGACCAGACCACTACCTACCATTGGCCGACCGGATCAACCCAAGATTCCATTCCGCTATTTCTTTAACAACGACCTAGAGTTTCTTCTACACGGTAGCGATGTCTCCAAGAAATACGCTACATCACTCACACTCCCTTTCCCGGTAGCAATATACTCCAACAACATAGCCATCGAGGAAGATGCCACCCACATGTTTGCTGACAAAGTGGAAAAGTATGACCTCGATGCATTGTATGGGATTCACTGTTGGCCTGAATGCCAAAGAATCTACTAAAAAAGCTGCCAGGTTCTTAAGTCCAAAAAGGAAGTGTTCAGTGATAAACGGATCATTGCTATTCAACATGTTTCCTTGTCGTCAAAGTGGGACTACACATTCCTCAAGAAAATAGTGGTCAAACGACAAGACGAAGAGGAATATGACTTCTGTGAAGTGGATTTTCCGAGATTGTCTCTAAACGACATTGAAGATATGTATCTTGCAAAGGTACAAGGACGAATGCGACAATTCTCTACAACTATCCAACGCGAGTACATCAAGTCACTGTTAATCTTCATCAGAAGCATCGTGATCCAAGAAAGTGTAGAAGACATTCAACTTGCCGTGGAATCTTATCAGAAACGTGTAAACCTCACAAAACCTCAGCTCGACCTTCCCGACATAAACCAACTTGCTCAGTACACGCTTATCAAGAAACCATTTGGGGTAGTCTCGTGATGAACTACACCATAATTGCTTCATGGCGTGCAAAGAGCTACACAAGTTTGGGGATCACACATTGAAGACAGTCGGGACCTGTTTAGCTTATCGGTTAAATGAGATACATGACGGCATAGGGTCACCGAAGAGATGGAATTCGAGGGATAAAAGGGATGTAAAGAAGATCATCACGCGGATTGATGAAAGGTTGTTCAGAAGGGATCAGATCAGAACTTTGGAGAGTTTCGTAGGCGTTTGTCCAAGCATATCTCTCACGGGCTACCAACGTCCAGAACGCACTCCTGGAGTTATTGCTGGAATACCTGAGACTCCTGGTACCCCTTGATTTGTTTCCTTATCATTATTTGGATGTGTGATTTATAACTAACAATGGCTTGTGCACACATAACAGTGTACAACCCGTACTTGTCATGAAAGGACCCTGTGGTACGCTTCAGTGCCACAATCCTATAAAAGGAGCGAAAGCTTCTTACTTTTGAGTAAAACTTATCAAAACTTTCATTTTTTCAAAGTTTTACTCAAAAGAACAAGTACTTCCCCTTATGTTTTTCAAAACCTCAAAAGTTAATATCACTTGTTGAGGGGGAGTATTTGCTTAAAACTTTGTTCACAAATTGTTCTTCGTGAAAATCTTCCCACAAAACTCGAAATGGACATATTTGATAACAAAAATTCATCAAAAATAACATTTATATGCCATTTTTTAGAGGGAGAAAAATTATGTGATAAGAAATATGTTGTGAATTGCTATTGAATCTTCGTACTAAAGACTTAACTCTTGAATTGACGAGATCTAAACTGTCATACATCGAAAAGATCTGTCTTCCAAGACTTATCCGAGTAGATTGTACCTAATCGAGAAGATTTTGATAGACATGAACTTTGACGGGTTTGACAACCTTTCGAGGTTTGTCCACACCTTCAAGGTAGTTATTAGAGCTAGTTGTCACCTAAAAAATGACAATGTAACTCTTTAACTATACAACGTAACCGTGTCTCGCGAGGAATTGTCTATCTTGAGTTGATCAATTCAAAAGTGCGCGCTCTTCTCTCACCGTGCAGATTTCTGTCAAAATAATTAAGCACGTGTGGAGGGGGAGTATTTCTGCAAAATATAAAACTCTTTCAGTGGCCCAAAATGTTTTAATCAAAACCACTTTGAGAGATTTTCATGAAAATGGTTTTATGGCAACATAGGTTAGTCATGGAGTTATAAGGTGACTAAGGTTAGGAATAACGTCATATGATCCCTTGAGTCGGAGGGATCTACCCAAGGACACCACCAATAGTTAGAATTTAGAAGTCCTTAGGTATGATTATAAAAGGAGAAAAATGAGAAGCGGAGAAAGAAGGAGTTGAAGAATTAAAAGAAAAGTAAAGAAAAGGGTGAAAAGAAATAGCCCTCAAAATTATTCAACTTAGGACATGTGGTTCAATTCATATGCTAATGGTTGTCACTTGATGACACCGGTATTGAAGATCAAAGTCGTCATGGACCCAGTGACGCATGCACTAAACCTTCTTAGCCACTCAAGTTTCTCTCAATAGAAGCTTGTTTCATTCTCACAGGGAACCCTATGTAAACTATCGGTTTTCTCTTAGAGATTGCTGGTATTGAAGAAGGAGACCCTCTCCCTAGTCTCCGTTCAGGAAAACCAAAGCGCACTATTGAGTCTAGAGCCACGAGATTCATTAAAAGATCTCTTAGGTACACGTGACAATTCATAGCTTGTTGTTCAACAATAAGAACAAAAGTGATACATTATCGAGTCCTACACAAATCTTAGCAATCTGTCGAGAACATTTATGAGAGGTTCACAACTATGATCCTCAGTGATTGAATGGAAACTCCGCGGGTTAACATCAAACAAATCGACAAGAGTCACTTAATAACTCCTGTGGGTTATGCTTAGTGTGTCTCAAACGGTCTCACAGATCATGGGGTGACGCTTTGGTGTACCTCACTGACTTACTCAAGTGTAGATGTACTTGATACATCGCGTTATCTCACTTGTGGGAATTCGATTCGAGAACGACCTTTGTGAGAATTAGAGTCGTGTTTTCACACTATGTTGTTAACACACTCGAAGTTAAAACTTGTGTACCGGATTATTTCTAACTCATGTTTTATGTTTTCTTCTTATGGAAGCTCGCGGGTGGAAAAGATCGTGCAGATTCTTCACATGCTCATATCAGCAACAACACTAATTGAAGTTCTCTCAAAAGGCAACACATAGTCAGAATGATTCTTCATCAAAGTCAAAGAATCTACAAAGTTTAAAGACTAAGAGAACTACAACAGTAATGAAAATCAACATTAATAGAGCGTGTGAGCATGTTGGAGAAAGACGTGGAGACACTGGAGCAACGAAGCGGACCTGATGCAGATAACCACAACATACTATCACTACCACCACAAAGAACAAAGATCTAAGAACAAAGAAAATGAAGACGTCAAAGTTAAAAACTTCAAAGTAAACAAGATCCTCACTCTGGGGAGATTGTTGGAATCAAGACACTTCTTCTCACAAGAAAGAATAATGTCAGAAGACGTCAAAGCAACTATTACATCAGCACCTACAACGTTTTCACTCTAATCATGAATTACCAACACTTACGGGGAGATTGTTGGAATCACTCCTAAACTATATTTCAAGTGTTTGTAATCAATATGTAATAGTTAACTTAATTAAGGCTTTTAAGTTAGTAATCAAGGCTAGGCTCATGTAGAAAGCCCATGAGCCTATCCAAAAGCCCAATAAGTAAAAGGAAGGGAGCTTGAGTGTTGCCCTAGCTCCTTCCCTATAAATACCTTTGTAACTCTCATTTGAGAGTTGGTTGTTCATTTACTTTCAATATTCACGCATAACTCTTCTTATATTCATATGCATATTGTTAGTTCTTGTTCATCCGATCCTTCCTTCATCTATATTTCTTATATTGATGCTTGTGTTACAAACATGGTGACCTAACATCACGTACCCAAAATCACAATAACTCCAAGAATTATGAATCCACTCGACTAATAACTAACAAAATGGAAATCAATTAGCAGCTTAAATAAATAAGTTCATCCTAAAAGTCAGTGAATGTGTAAGTCGTAAAGGGGTATGTGTGAAAGTTGGTGAAGGGGTAAGTTGTAAAGGGGTATGTAATGATATAAAGTATAAACACATAAAAATTTCATAATTCTAGCAGATTGTGATATGAGTTAATGGTAGTGTATAGAATTATGGTAATTCTTGACCAATATGGTATCATCCCTTTCTTAGATTCATCCATCTTGAATCTCTTTAGGATCTTATCTATGTATGTACTTTGACTAAGTCCCATTATTCATCTAGATCTATCTATGTATATCTTGATTCCAAGAATATAAGCAGCTTCTCCTAAATCCTTCATGGCAAAATATCTCTTTAACCAGGCTTTTACACCATTAAGCATAGGAATGTCATTTCCTATAATAAGTATGTCATCTACATATGGGATCAAGAAAACAAATTTATCCTCTTTAGTTCTCTTGTAGACACATGAATCTTATGTATTCTGAGTGAAACCAAACTCTTTGACTTTCTCATCGAACCTCATATTCCAACTACGCGATGCTTGCTTCAAACCATAAATGGATCTCTGAAGTTTGTAAACTCTGTCAGGATACTTCAAACTCTGAAAACCCTTAGGTTTCTCCACATAAACATCTTCATACAGGTAACCATTTAATAAGGGAGTCTTAACGTCTATTTTCCATATCTTATAATTGTAGTTTGCAGCGATGGCAAATAGTATCTGTTAATACAAATAAGCCGTAAAAACGTTTATTTATATTTTACGATCTTCTAATGTTTTGTCGATAATAAACGTAAAATCATTTTAACAAAACAAATAAAATATGTAAATGGTTTGAGCCAATAGTTTACTAACACACTTACGTCTTCATATAAAACACTAAACAAGTAAATAGTGTTTTCATATTATAGTAATGCATATGTATAACAACTAGTGTTTACATAATGGGTATATATATACATACTTAGGGTCCGTTTGGTTTATTGATGGGTTTAGGATTTGGATTTGGATTTGGATTTGGATTAGGATTTGGATTTGGAATTGGATTTAGTATATGATTTAATTTAATTGAGAATGGAGAAAATAATAATTAATAAGTATATTATATAAATAAAATAAAGATTATTTGGTTATTTTTATGCAATTAAAAAATCCAACATGTGGCTATGATTAAATTGCAGACAATATGTCAGTGGTTTTTGTTCAAAACCTCCCAACTTAATAAGGCATGGGTTTTCATGCGTAAAACCTTGATTTGACATATGCTTTTGTGTACCAAACAACTAAATATAGGATTGAGTCAATTTTTTGAGTCAAACCCCACAAAACAAACGTGCCCTTAGTATGTATTGTAATGGGTAATGTAATGGGTAAAAATCTAAGTACTTGACCCATTAACTAGATAAATTGAATGTAGTTGGGTAAAACCCAAAGTATATGACCCATACCCATGGAGCATGATCCATAACCCATGACCCATTGCATGACATCATGCATGAAGTCATAATGGAATATTATCCATGACCCATTGACTAGATGCATTGCATCTTCTAGATACATTGTATCTATTTGGATACCCATTATCCAAAGTCCACAACCCATGACCCATGATCCATGACCTATAACCCATTTAGGGGGAGCGTCCTACGGATCCCCAGAAATACATTGGACGGATCCCTCAAGCAAGGGATCCGTGGAACAGTAGTGAAATTTTGTCTATAAATAGTGAGCCATTTCTTCATTGTAACTCACCCCTTTCACACACATTCTCTTTTAGTGTTGTAAACTCTCTAACCTCAGATCCAAAAGATCTTTCTATGTAGTTTTTTTTTTTTTTGTGTGATTCTCTAGGTTCCCTTAAAAAGCGAGATCACCACCTCTTGAAGTCGTTCCGTCATTTAGTTTAGTTAAAGCTCCTTTTAATCAAGCCATAGGAATTCCTTGGTAACAAGATTACCTTTCCTAAGAAGGTATCTTAAAATTACCATCTAGATCTCGAAGGAACCGGAGTTGTCTATTGACATTTTTTTTTGTCAAAAAGAAAAGGACACTCATAATTACATTAGAGGTGTGACTTTCTTAAAACCTATCTCTAAATAACATTAGCTTAGAATAAGTATGCTTGCATAGGAATCTATATGGTTATATTTCTTTTCCTAGTTTTAACATATGCTTTAGTGATATACGTGGCGTCTTTAGGAAACCTTCCCCTCATACGTGTTTATCTTCCGTCTAAAATCTAGGTATATAAATATGTGTTATCCTAACCTAAATATCAAACCTTTCTAATAATAAAACAAAACACAAATCTCAAAGATTCCCCCTTCCCCATAAAACCTATCCTGCTCGTCTCACAACCACCAAAACCCTTTTTTTTTAAATCTTCCACTTTTAAAAAATACCTCTCATTCAAACTTCATCTTACCTCTCATCTCATCTCATCTCAAATCAAAACCAAGGAAGAATTTCATCATCATGGTTTATATCGCCTTCGTGATCATCGTCTTGACACTCATCGCTCTCGTGTATCCGATGATCAAGTTTTCTCATGGAGACATGTACTTTGTGTTGTTAATCTACATTTGTATCATATATCCAATCATTTGTATCGCTCTTAGCATTGAAATAAAATAGTATTGATGTCTTAGTTTATTCCGTTTATTTCTCATAATGTGTTTGTCATTTTCTTTTCATTCGTATCTTTCACCTTAACATTCTTTCGAAACCTACAATGCATGCTTAACTAGTAAATAATGGCTAAAACACACCTCCTTTATAAACCTAAAAGTTTCAAAAATCTATTTTACGTCAAGATCATTTTATGTCACTGCAGATCCACGGATCCCTAAAGTTCAACTAGCCGGATCCCTTTTAAAAGGGAACCGGGAACCGTGGAACAGAATGTTAGGGTAATCAAGTTAGGAGATTATTTTCACCTATCAAATGTCCTCTCCTTTGATGCATCTCTTCATCTTAATTATTCATCTCACTTCCATAGGTCTCATCATGACTCATGAGTATGAATTCGACTTTCAACTCGCTTATGCCTACATTCCTAATATCTCCCTTGAGCCCAACACTCCTGGCAATCATGTCCGTGGGTTCAATAATCTCGAAACTCGCCACTTCCATGAAGGACGTATTGTTGACTGATAACGCTACACGCGTCGTTCGGGGTCAAAGGAACTTCCTTTTCTTCGAGCAAGTTTTATAACACCCTAGGCAGTGAACCTAATCATTGTAGTGTAGTATTAGGGTAAGCCACGGGTATTGATATCGTTCTCTAGGGGAATAGGAATGCTAGTAAGAAGTTACTACGCTAAGGTTGGGGTTGAGGAAGATTATTTTTTATCTTTTTATATTTTTTAGAAAATGGAAAGGTACGAATCTCGGGGTTTGGATTTGGGGGTTGGTATTTCTACCGATTATTCTACTTAACTAATTATCTAATCTAAGGTGTATGTAGTCTATGTCTAATTATTGTGTGCTCGTATGATGGTTTAAAGATGTGTTTACTTAGGTTTTATTACTCCTTAATTATCTCCTATTGATGGTTGAATTGTCACGTCCTTATTCTTAATCGCGTTGTGTGTCTAAAGTCGTAGGGTATGCGTTTATCCCTAACTCTTTGAAACTACCAAAGGGTCTCGTCTACAAAACCTCTAGGAATTATAAACTCTAACTCTAATGTACTCTTTGGATGGTTTAGCCTACAACTACTCTAGGTGTTATAGCCTAAGGTTCACAAAGATTAATCAAGCATTAACTACACAACGAATGACCTATCGCATTACTAGATCATTAACAATTAAGATAAGAGACAACCAATCAATATTCAATAATCAAGTTTCATATTCCCTAAGCAAACACACAAGTAAATTAGCCGGACATGGAGAACATGCAAGCATACACACAAATAATTGAAGACATAATTGAATTAATGAAGTAAAGCACCTATCTTGTGGTAAGATAGGGTTTGAAACCCTAAAATACTGTACAAGACAGCCTTGGTTCGGTTTAGGTTTTACCTAAAAGACTACACACTAAACCGAAAAATTCGGATTCTATATATAAGATTACAATCGACGGCGTCACCTTATGATTTGTGACGACGTGGTCGCCGTCATTAGGGTTTTGTCTTGGCCACGTTAGTCTTGCGACGACTTCACCTTATGCTTGTAACGCTGTCCCTTCGGCCTCGGCGCCGTTTGGATCAAATCTAGGTCGTGCGAGTTGCGACGACCTACTCTTTTAAAGCGACACCGTCACTTGAAAATAAGCAATTTAGCTCTTGTGTCGTCACGAAGTGCTCCGACGGCGTCGCAATTAACACCGACGCCGTCCCTTGTATTTCAAATGACTTGAGTGTCTCGATTCTTGACTTTGGCCGTTTTCTTCATATATTCGCGCCTTTTCATCCAAATAAGTGCCATTCCAAAGAATTTGCCTTCAAGAGACCTAAAAGTGAAAAGGAACGATATTAAGTAATAACGGATACAAAAGTGATCAAATAAGGGCTTAAACGACCCTCAAAAGGTACATTTAAAACGTTATCAAATATCCCTACACTTGGTATTTGCTTGTCCTCAAGCAAATGTGCTTTAGCCAATTAATTTATAAGTTAGGGGTCATGAAGCATTGGTTTAGAACAATCCACAACACATATAAGCCCATAAAAGTCATAACAAGCACGGAATTACATACTAGCACCTCATATGGGGTGTTTGGGTACTCACATCTCTCGGTGTATATGAAGTATAACAAGTTGGAAATGGAAGATAAACACTCATTAACCGGTTCTAGTACATAGATTACCATAGGCTTGAGAATAGATCAAACCTCCATCGCTTTGGCGTAAGCACCTAGGAAAGACTATCAAAGAGGTCTTTAAAGGGTTGTAATGTTAGGCTTACGGTAGGGAAACAAAGGGTTTGGTGGGATAGGCTATTTAGTGGTGGCAAGTCAAAAATCTCTATGTTACAAGCATACGAAGAATGGCGTTGCTAAGCCAAGACTCGACACTCTAAACTCAAGATAACTGAAACAAACAAACATAAATTGAAAGATAGATGTGGGATGGTAGCCCGTAATTTTTTTTTGAACTCTCTATTTTTTTATTTTATTTTTATTTATTTATTTTTTTAGGTTTTTTTTTTCATACACTTTTACTCTACCATCCTCTACGGTAACATCAAAATGATAGGGATTTATAGGCACATCCCTACACTTGAGTTTTATTACTCTAACACTAATTTGACCCAATTGAAAAGATCAAAACACTTGGAGTACGTTATTGCGCAAATAAGGAATTTAACTTTCCTTCCGGTCATTTCATAAACTTTAATTTTTCTCATGAGTCCCAATCGTCCCAAAGCGTGTACAAAGGATATGACTCGACTTAGCAACTCATGCAAGCAACTAGATAATTGAACTAAGGGTTTAGGGTGATAACAATAATGCACTAAAAGTGAGTGCATACAAGGTAGGCTAAGGCGATTTGGGTGTACATTTGGGGGTGGGGTGTAAACAATGCTCTTCATTGATATTCGGAAAACCGAAACATCACGAGAACCGCGAAAAGGATAGGCTCTGAGGGGTTAACTAGGGGTATCGTGTACTAAAGATGAGTACAACGCAAAGGTGTGGGGGAATTACGCAACCGATGTGGAAGAAGTAATTATATTACGGGTATCAAACAATGGTTATCCTAATGCCTCTTATCATTTAGTTATTCCTAACTACACAAGTGTAGTCTTACTAGCGATCTCGGGATGCATCACAAAATAAGTTCTAGAATCTATTATACTACCGGTTCACACACTAAGCATTAAAGATGAATGCTTTAATTCATACTAATCTAAGGGTGATCCTCACATTTTGGGTGAAATTTAGGTGGTAAAGGATTTTTGTGCTAGTCATGCAACTTCCTATCCGTGAGACGCTTTTGTTAAGACTAATGGCCCACTCCTATATGTCATGAAAAATTTTAAATTTGGTGCCAAAATTACCCTAACCGACATTTTCTCATGGTTTATTACACAAATACAATTGGACAAAGCAAATAATCAAGGATAAGCATAGTTTCAAAGTTCCGTTTTATTTTCCTCCCTACACTTAAACCGAACATTGTCCCCAATGTTCCCGAAGTATCAAAGTTATGATAATAGAAGGTAATGAAAACGAAGAAACTAATACTCCCCGATTAGCTCGGTAGGATCCATGTAAAGTGTTGGTTAAATTTTTTCCAAGAAAAATATATGCGTGAATAGCTCCTTCCAATCTTTTGTTTCTTCTTCTTGATAAATAAACCCACACACTTGAAGAAAACAAACGAAACCTTCGCGTAAAATCGGCGGTAATAATATATATAAGACTCTACTAAACTAGGATATAATGCTTGTGGAATGGATGTTTACTGAATTTCGGAAAATTAAGACTTGGAAAATTCCAAAATTTAAAAGTAGCTCGAAAACGAGAAAAAAGTAACTGTTGTTTTACTCCTTCGACGCCGTCAGTTGCGATCTGACGCCGTCGGTTATCCCGACAAAAAGCGGTCTCGCGATTTTCTAAAAATATTTACGGAAAATTTACATCTTTAGAATCGGAAAAATTTATGCAAAACATCCATTATGACTCGATTCAAGCATTTGACTCGAACAAACACATATATATCTTTTAATTAATTTTTATTCTCATGTTTACGTTTCTTTTAAAAACGTGTGTAATCCTCCCTACACTTATCCTTTATGTAAAATACCTTTATATGCAATTAAGACGAGGTTAAAAACAAAATAAAGCATTTTTACAAATTTAAACATGAGAATAAGCAATCATAAAAGATATATGACACTAACAAGCAAACAATTAAGCATGGGTTGCCTCCCACGAAGCGGTTTTCTTTATTTATGAGTCTTGTAGCTAGACTCGTAGTCGTGCTCCTACGTTGTCTCGTTTTGCATTCTCAATGAGAATTCTATCATGTTGACAAAATTTTCATCGACTCTGTACCTAGGCCCTAGGGTCAAGCAATCCTTATAATAAAGCCTCCTTCTTTCCCACATAAATTTATAACCCTTTTCAACATCGTCCTTGCTTTTGTCCTCAAAAGCTTTGATGTTGTCTCGTTCAAAAAGGGATAGATGGCCACATTCATTCGTCTTCCAAGGCATCCTATAAGTGATCTCGTCATTTCTTTCCTTAAACCTAACCGTTCCATCATATTTGTTGTTCATTTTAGATGTTTCAACAAACGGCTTTCCTAGCACTACTTGGGATAAGCTATAGTCAATGACGCATCCTACATCTTCTAGGACCACAAAATCAACTAGGTAGGTGAAATTTCCTATAAAGACATGTACCTCCTTGACTCTTCCCACAAAGTTGCAAACTCCACTGGATACTTAGGGTCTCTCCTAATATTAAGTCGCTCATTCATAATGTCATTGTAAACAGCAGATGACATCACATTAATGGGAGATTCCGTATCTATGTAAGCATGGTCGACACTCCTATATCCGATCATACAAGGGATTTTTAGGTTCCAAGGATTTCCTCTCCTAATCTTTGGGCATATCCTAATGATAGGTGATCGGGGATTATTGATTATGTATCGATGGTAAGCAACCTCTTCCTTGGTGGGGTAAAGATTGAAATAAGCACTATCCTCTTCATTCACGTTCATTTTATTTAGCTTTCTAAGCTCTCCAATACGAGCTCGAAGTTGGTTGGCCAAGGCTGGATCAAACCGTGGGTATTTGTTTGGTAGTAAAGTGTTGTTTGGTGGTTTATTACCTTCCATGATGAAAAGTGATGGGATTACGAACAAATGTCACGAAGAAGGGGGATAGACTACGAGGAAGCTAAAAATGAGCAAAACATTTACTTGATAGGAATCAAGCAAAGAAACCTAAACGAGGTGGACTACTAACTAGCTATTCTATTCCCCGGCAGCGGCGCCAAAAACTTGATAACGCTACACGCGTCGTTCGGGGTCAAAGGAACTTCCTTTTCTTCGAGCAAGTTTTATAACACCCTAGGCAGTGAACCTAATCGTTGTAGTGTAGTATTAGGGTAAGCTACGGGTATTGATATCATTCTCTAGGGGAATAGGAATGCTAGTAAGAAGTTACTACGCTAAGGTTGGGGTTGAGGAAGATTATTTTTTATCTTTTTTTAGAAAATAGAAATGTACGAATCTCGGGGTTTGGATTTGGGGGTTGGTATTTCTACCGATTATTCTACTTAACTAATTATCTAATCTAAGGTGTATGTAGTCTATGTCTAATTATTGTGTGCTCGTATGATGGTTTAAAGATGTGTTTACTTATGTTTTATTACTCCTTAATTATCTCCTATTGATGGTTGAATTGTCACGTCCTTATTCTTAATCACGTTGTGTGTCTAAAGTCGTAGGGTATGCGTTTATCCCTAACTCTTTGAAACTACCAAAGGGTCTCGTCTACAAAATCTCTAGGAATTATAAACTCTAACTCTAACGTACTCTTTGGATGGTTTAGCCTACAACTACTCTAGGTGTTATAGCCTAAGGTTCACAAAGATTAATCAAGCATTAACTACACAACGAATGACCTATCGCATTACTAGATCATTAACA
Organism: Chrysanthemum lavandulifolium; assembly: GCA_022545495.1. NCBI lineage: Eukaryota > Viridiplantae > Streptophyta > Magnoliopsida > Asterales > Asteraceae > Chrysanthemum > Chrysanthemum lavandulifolium. The sequence goes on along the minus strand of CM040246.1, from coordinate 130,330,320 downwards.
ATTAAGATAAGAGACAACCAATCAATATTCAATAATCAAGTTTCATATTCCTAAGCAAACACACAAGTAAATTAGCGGACATGGAGAACATGCAAGCATACACACAAATAATTGAAGACATAATTGAATTAATGAAGTAAAGCACTTATCTTGTGGTAAGATAGGGTTTGGAACCCTAAAATCTTGTACAAGACAGCCTTGGTTCGGTTTAGGTTTTACTCCAAAAGACTACACACTAAACCGAAAATTTCGGATTCTATATATAAGATTACAATCGCGACGGCGTCACCTTATGATTTGTGACGCCGTCGGTCGCCGTCATTAGGGTTTCGTCTTGGCCACGTTAGTCTTGCGACGGCCACCTTATGCTTGTGACGCATCCCTTCGATCTCGACGCCGTCGGATCAAATCTAGGTCGCCCGAGTTGCGACGGCCTACTCTTTTAAAGCCCGACACCGTCACTTGAAAATAAGCAATTTGGCTATTGTGCCGTCACAGAAGTGCTCCGACGGCTGCATTAACACCGACGCCGTCCCCTTGTATTTCAAAGACTTGAGTGTCTCGATTCTTGACTTTGGCCATTTTCTTCATATATTCGCCTTTTCGTCCAAATAAGTGCCATTCCAGCAATTTGCCTTCAAGAGACCTAAAAAGTGAAAAGGAACGATATTAAGTAATAACGGATATAAAAGTGATCAAATAAGGGCTTAAACGACCCCTCAAAAAGGTACATTTTAAAACCTTATCATTGACACACCTCTACTATACCAAGAAGGTATCAATACCTCATTCCAAACCATAGGACTAGAAGGTCTTCTCGGAATTAACGAGAAAATCTGTCCACGGTTTGTGTTGGAATTCTTCCATCAAGTTGAACTCGTTCGTAACGAGGATCGATCTCTATCACTATGGTTTTGGATCAAAAACCAAAAGTTTGTCTTAACTTTTGGGCAATTTGCTCACATTCTCCGAATTCCAAATCATGGAAAATGTGCCTTCACTGAAGATTGGTCTCTTGATTCTCTCTTCAACTACCGTTAGGAAAATAATCCATATTGTTTACACATACCTTCCCCTCAAGAATTAACTCGCATGTTATGCAAACCTCGATCCAATTACTCCGATCCAAACATAATCTATACGCGTGATATCCGAGATGATCTTAAACCTCTTGCAGTCATTTTACGTGAAAATGTTTGGAGTCTTAGGGGAAATCAAGAAATTATTCCCGCTTGTTGTGCTCACATAATGTATTGTCTGCTAACCCAACAACCATACAATCTTGCCTATTTCTTCGCAAGGCAAATTGAAAATCTTCAAGGCAACAAGAACAAGCTAATCCCATATGGAATGTTCCTGACACGCCTTTATCATCATATCATGTATTTTCATCCTCAATTTCAAAGTCCGTTGTACGTACTTGTGAACAAGATGATGGAACCTCTAAACATATCTCACATCACATCATTCTTCATCCATGAATCAGCAAATACTCATCATCCATTTGACGATCCATCTAGTGAAAACGCTCAAGAAACCTAGTTTCCTTTCCAAATAGGTTCAAACCTTAGGATTCATCTTTTATCTTTGCAATATGATTATTCTCATGAAATAAAACATTTATCGTTTGATGTCTCGCTTATATAAATGTTCAAATTCTTTAGAAATCACTGAATTTAATATACGATACCTTGTGCAAACTGCACACCTTCTGTAATGCAGTGGGATCCCTCACTTTGTACTAGACAGATCCCTCCATTTAGGGATCCGTGGGATCCGGTCAGACAGAAATGCAGTTGCAAACCTCCATACATCAAACTAGTCCCCTAGACCACATCATACTAGCTAAACATGATTCTTTAGGGTCACTTAAGTCTTCCTCAAGCTCAGTAGGTCTCACACTCACTCATAGGTATTGTAGGATCACATTCAAGATGGTTTTGATTTATTGCTTCACCTAGAATCACCATATTTCCGCTCCAATGTTCACACATTGTTCCTCACATCTCAAAACACTTAGATTAATATTTCTCTCAATTTTAGCAAATTGATTCTAGTCATCCTTACCTCAAAATAGGCCAAAAACAAGTTTTTCATTTATCATAATTCTTAAAGAATTTTCCAAATTTCTCTTAAGCTACCATCTGATCTCTAGGGTCATTTAACATCACTTGACACTCTCAAAACCATTAGTGTCATCCTTGATCACTCATTGGTGCTCATAAAGTCCTATTTCTTTCCATAAAAGGCAATCATTAGCTACCATCAATCATTTCTCTTGATCATTTAATACCCTCTTCATTTAAGACACTTAAGAAGACTGAAACACTCAAGATGTGTAGGTAATAGACCTCACAAATCATCATTTTCCTCTTTTCTTGGCTGCTCAGAGCCGGATCCATAGGATTAGCCTAGACGGATCCCTCATTGGAGGGAACCGTGGAAACCGGCTGACAGATTCAGCTAAATCCTAGTTAAAACAATCATTTCAAGCTCTCCTTGCTAACTTGAACACTCCATCTTGCCTTAATTAACCTCCTTGATTAGTGCAACTCTGAAATTGACTCTTGTGCATGCAAATCATTGCATTACAAAGTATCTTAGTGGTTTAAGCCTTGAATGCACTTGCCAAATCCTTCCCTTTATAAACCATCTTGATAGGACTTCTTAGTCACCATCCACAACTTAATTCTCAGCAACTAGAAGCTTCTATCTCACTAACCTTAATCATCTCATCATGAGGAAAGCTCCTAGTGCTAACTCATCCACCAAAGGACCACCCAAGAAACTTGCTCGTGTTGTTCATGAAATTTATTCAACCGAATCATCTCTTGTTAAATCCACAAAAGCTAGGATTTCCCTTCCACCAACTCAACCAATCAAACCAATCCCCAAAAGGATTGTTCCCATAAAACTACCATTGCCAAACACCACTATACCACCTAAACCAAACACTCCTATCTCCATTAAATCATCACCCTTAGTGCCTATAGCCTTATCATTTACCACTCCACATTCATCTCCACACCTCTACAACTTAGAGGAATTGCCTTCTAGGCCATCTCATCTTCCACCTTTGCTAACATTCTCCTCAATAGAGAGAATAGCGCAACAAAATCAAGGTGTTGAATCGACACTAGCACCGGTATCCTTCTCTCCATCACCCTCAAATAGTCCCTTTTGGATTATGAGGAATCATCAAAGTCAACCACCCGACCACATTGAAGTGGACACCTCTCTACCACCACAAGCATCCTTTGTTGAGCCACATTCAAATGTACCTCCTCAAATCCCTCCTTCTTTTGAGAATCCTCAACCTTCCTCACCTAACCCTCCTCCTTGTATAGAACCTCAACCCAACCTTTCATCTCAAGCCATTTCATTTCTACCACCACCATTTCCGAGCCATGAAAAAGATTGTTATCATTGTCAACATGTTGAAGGCTTGATACATGAACTACGTGAAGAGCAACGTTTCATGTTTTATCACCTCCTCGAACGTGTCGATGAGGTCAACAAACTTAAACAACCTTGAGCTTAAGGATTCAAGTGGTGTCCTAGTCTTAAGCTCAACTTAGATAGTTTAGGAATCTTAATTCATGTATTATTCATTTTCTTAGTTTTTAGAGTTATGTACATCATTTCTCTAGTTTTTATAGAATGAAATTACATGTTATATGTCATATGATCTTGTGTATATGATTGGTGCCTTAATAACTCATTTTGATATTAACATCACGTTTTACATCACCACTGCTGTCTTAAGTATGCAGGGGGACGGATCCCTCATTTTAGCCTAGACGGATCCAAGGGAGGAACCGTGGGATCCGTGCAACAATTTTTTTTTTACTAACTTGAGTCTTATTTGTAGGAAATTATGCATTATATACTTGTTTTCTGTAGATTTTCAATATACACTTGAAGACTTTGACACCCTCAACAAGGGGGAGTTTCTTGTCAAATCAAAACGATTGCAAAACCATCTGCAATACTTTCACATAAGTTTACATTACTACTTGACATCCTCCTCACAAAGGAACACTCGTCAAGGAGGAGCATGTTCGTCTAAAAGACGAAACCATTTGCAAACGATATTTCAAAACACTCGCTTAGTTCTTCTAATTACTTGACGCCCTCACAAAGGGATGGACTGGTCAAGGGGGAGCTAAGACGAGAATCCTTCTCTTCTTTTACTCTCTAGCTTTTATATCTTTTTTCTTTTCACATGTTTTTCTTAAAACAAAGTGTTAGTTTCTTTTCGACGCTCTTTTTGTTTCGACAAAAAGGGGGAGAAGAGAGTAAAAACTCCAATTCAAACTTTTACAATTTTAGTTTTTCCTTAAAATAATCTTATGTTTTGTCATCAACAAAAAGGGAGAGATTGTTCATCAACAAAAAGGGAGAGATTGTTAATACAAATAAGCCGTAAAAACGTTTATTTATATTTTACGATCTTCTAATGTTTTGTCGATAACAAACGTAAAATCATTTTAACGAAACAAATAAAATACGTAAATGGTTTGAGCCAATATTTTACTAACACACTTACGTTTTCATATAAAACACTAAACAAGTAAATATTGTTTTTATATTATAGTAATGCATAACAACTAGTGTTTACATAATGGATATATATATACATACTTAGTATGTATTGTAATGGGTAAGAATCTAAGTACTTGACCCATTAACTAGATACATTGAATGTAGTTAGTTAAAACCCAAAGTCCATGACCCATACCCATGGAGCATGATCCATAACCCATGACCCATTGCATGACATCATGCATGAAGTCATAATGGGTATTATGCATGACCCATGGAGCTAACCCATGACCCATTGACTAGATGCATTACATCTTCTAGATACATTGTATCTATTTGGATACCCATGATCCAAAGTCCACAACCCATGACCCATAACCCATTTAGGGGGAGCTTCCTACGGATCCCCAAAAATACACTGGACGGATCCCTCAAGCAAGGGATCCGTGGGATCCGTGGAACAGTAGTGAAATTTTGTCTATAAATAGTGAGCCATTTCTTCATTGTAACTCACCCCTTTCACACACATTCTCTCTTAGTGTTGTAAACTCTCTAACCTCAGATCCAAAGGATCTTTCTATATAGTTTTGTTTTTTGTGTGATTCTCTAGGTTCCTCTTAAAGGCGAGATCACCACCTCTTGAAGTCGAGCAAGCTCAAGTCCATGGGTTGCCAAGCTTCGTCATCATCAAGACTACTGATGTTATCTTGTTGATAGTTCTTTCATTACTCATTAGAAGTGTTGTGTCGAAGACATAGGTGAAAGATGTCTAAAGGGTCAAGACGAAGGCATTAGTGAAAGGTGCCGAAGATCCGTGTCAAAGGCATTAGTGAAAGGTGCCGAAGATCCGTGTTAAAGGCATTAGTGAAGGATGCCGAAAGTCCGTGTCAAAGGCATTAGTGAAGGGTGCCGAAAGTCCGCGTTGAAGACATTAGTGAAGGGTGCCTAGGAGTCGTGTCAAAGGCATTAGTGAAAGGTGCTTAGGGTGTACATTCGATATGGTGTGTCGATGTACAAGATATATTATTATTGGGTCAAAGGATATTGATATCCTTGTTGATGTTGTTATAAGGAGTGGATCTCCTTTGGGATAGGTGTTGCGTAGTGTTGGGTAGTAGTTCCTCCTTTGTAATGGAACTCGGTATCTAGCCTTGTACCGGATAAAGTGTAGGCGACGTTGTGATAGGTTTGGTTCTACCTCGTGGAAGAACCCGATGTCTAGCCTTGTACCGGATAAAGAGTAGGCGACGTTGTGAAGGCTTCTCCGCCACAAGGAGTTTGTGTTGTGTAGTGATTACGAACTCTCGAGTAGGTGACTCGGGGAGTAGAGTAGGGCAAGGAAGGTGTCCTTGTAGCCGAACCACTATAAATACTCGCGTTGTAGTTTTGTGCTTCTTACTTTTTATCTTTGCTTTACTTGTTTTTATCAACATCCAACACACACATTTAAATAGATTGACATAAGTCGATCTAAATAGTTTAAAACGAAGTTTTAAACGGTAAAACTATTCAACCCCCCTTCTAGTTTTCCACAGTATCCTTATATCTAGAGTGCTAACGACTGGCGAAAAGGTTTCACTATAATCAACCCTTTGAGTTGTGTATAACTTTTCGCTATAAGTCTAACTTTGAATGTGTTTACATTACCGTCCATGTTCGTCTTCTTCTTGAAGACCCACTTGCAGCCAACCAAGTCCCACACTTCGTTATCTTTCATGGACTGCATATTTGATTTCATCGATTTAAGACATTTCTCTAATTCAAAACCAGTCATAGCTTGATGAAGGTTTTAGGTTCTTCATGATCTCCAAGATCACACCCTTTTGAATCAATCAGATAACCATATTTGCTAGTTTGCTGAGAGATCCTACAAGATCTGCGAAGAACTTGTGCAACAAGTGCAACGTCACCCTCTTGGTTCTCAGTAGGAGCTTCTTCTACAACATTTTTTGGATCAACTTATTGTACAACCAAATCAGGATCTCGTGGTATAATATAACTTGTATAAGGTTCTTCAATTTGTGGTTCTTGAACTTCTTTGAGAATTCTCTCGCTCCCACTTGCTTCTTGAAGTAGATAATTTATCTCCAATAACTCTCCATTACAATTAACAAACACTTTGTTTTCCCTATGATAGTAGAAATAGTATCCAGCATTTTCCTTTGGATACCCCACAAACTTACACTTGATAGCGCGAGATTCTAGTTTGTTGGGAGTTGTACGCTTAACTAGAACATCGCATCCCTACACCTTCAAGTAAGACAATTTGGGAGCCTTCCCAAGCCATATATCATATGGTGTATTCTTAACCTTCTTCGTTGGAACCATATTGATAATGTGTGCAACGGTCTAAAGAGCATGTCCCTAGAAGGACAAAGGTAGGTTACTCAAGTTCATCATTGATTGAACCATATCTAATAAAGTTCAATTTCTCCTTTCAAATATACCATTATGTTGTGGTGTATAAGGAGGCGTGAATTATGAGACCATTCCACAATCCGGTAGATAATTAAGAAATTCCTGACTTAGATATTCACCTCCACAATTCTCAACTTCACGCTGATAAGTCACAAAAGTTTTAAAAACTTCATGTTTATGCTTTATCAAATAAACATAACCATAGCGACTAAAATCATGCGTAAAGGTGACAAAATAAGATTCACTATTTCGTGTCATAGTTCTGAATGGGCCACACACATATGTATGCACGAGTCCTAACAGATCCTTAGCCCTATTCCCTATTCTAGAAAATGGGTTTTTAGTCATATTTCCACATAAACATTGTTCACAAATGTCAAATGAATCAGATCCAGTTGACTTAAGAATACCTTCACTTTGAAGTTTCTTGATGCATTGTTTGTTTATGTGACCAAGTCAACAATGTCACAAAAATGTTTCATTCAAATCATATTTGGAACTCTTAGCAATGTTAAACACAAATCTATCGATCGAGATCACACCATCCATATCTATCTCAAATATGCAATTTCTAGGAAACACATTAAAATAAAACATATTATCGTTTGAAACAAAAATACCGTATGCATAAACGCAAGTTCAAAACCCGCATCTCTCAACCGAGAGACAGAGACAATACCTCTAGTAATAGAAGGTGAATATCGTCATTTTTCTAAAAAAAAGTTCTAATCTACTAGGAACATTAAGAAAATAAGAGTTGATAGCTTCAACAGCAACATGATTCCCATTTCCCATATGCAACACCATGACTCCCTTTTCCAGTCTCCTGCTTCTCATTCCCTGCACATTATTACAAGTGTAAATTACACAACCTGAATCAAATACCCAAAATTGGGAGAGATAGCAAATAGTTCAATCATGAACAAACTGGGTGTACCAGACGACCCAGTCTGCTTGTTACGCCTCAACTCAACAAGATAAGAGGGACAATTCATCTTCCAGTGTCCTATCTTTCCGTAATGGAAGGCTCAAAATTGTGACTAGTTATTTGTTTTTGTTTTCAATTTGCTGCACAATGTAACAAACTCATATTCATCATTCAGCTTCATCAAAAATTGAATTAATCTGTAGGACCTTGTTTTTCTCAACCTTATCATACAATAACAACCTTATGCGTAATAACACACGATATAACAAGAAAGATGAAGCAAAGAAAGGTGGTGACTTGAATTATGATATGTATGTTTTAGAGAGATAAAGGAAAGAACATGAAGATATATTTCATAAGGAAAAACACACACTTACACACTCAAGCACACCCCTCAAATGACACATTTGAGGGGTATTTATACTTCCATACAAACGCCCTCATGGGCTTGGCCATGGGCCTCGTGGATATGGATTGGACTTGGATTGGATTACAAATGATAAAAGGCTAGCTTAACTAAACGTCTAACCATTTAGCTTAGCCCAATCCACGAACCCGGTTGACTATTCTATTATGATATCTAACAAACGTTACAAAGTTCCTAAACGTGAATGACCATCACTTCTATTAATTACTATTAAGGCTAACAACTTCAAATAACTGTCCCATTCAATAAAATTTTCAAACACAACACAAGTACATTCTCTCATATTTCCACAAGTGCAAATAGGCAAACCATTTAGTTTTGTAACTCATCCCAACATCATTTCAGTTTGTTAAAAAAAGGAAGCCACACTAAGATTAACTTGAGTGATTTTGCTCAATTATCTTTCTAGTTGATAAATCAAAGGACCATTACTTTGCATATACTTTTCTGCAATCTCATTCCATAACTCACATGCATATTGAGCATACAAGAAGGCATTAGACAATTCAGTAACCATGGAATTCATGATCCAATAGGTTACCATGTAGTCACACTTGATCCATCTTTGTAAATTTACACCATTCACCCCTGGTTTAACACAAGAATCATCAATAAAACCCAACTTTAACTTTGCTTCTAAAGCCATATTCACATTTTGACTCCAACCAAGGAAATTACCACCATGAAACGGAGTGTTGGTTAAAACCATTCCAGGATGATCAGAACTAGCAATGTAAAGAGGATCATTGATCATATTTGTTTTTTAGGATGTTTTAATTGATGGTTGGTGTAGGAATCATCATTGTTGAATTCAAGCAATCAATAATCAATTGATAAAGAATTCTTTAACTGTTTTGTAACCGAAATAACGGAAATGCAAACCCTAACTTGTACGAACAAAAATGATGAAGAATAACAACAATATAACTACTGAATCGTAACGAATTATTGAAATTGGATCGAATTATGACCTAATTTAATTCCACCATTAACAAACAAGAATTAAGGTTTGATATAGAACCTTGAGCTCTAATACCATATACAATTATGAAATGCTTTGGGAATGAATTATTGAATTTCATTACCAGGAATGAAGTACAGGGAGAGTATTTATACAGACTGTCATTAGCTAACAAACTTAACAAATTAAGCCTGATATTTACAACACTGGTCCTTTAACTAACTAATATAGACCATTTGGTCCCTATACTATATAATAAGTCTTCAATAAAACATGTTATGCTTTAAACTTCAACTGAAAAATCATCAATCGTCTATAATTAACAGACCTTTTCTTGTACATTTCGAACACCATATACTTCTTGCCAGGGCCGGATTTTAGGGTGTGCGGGATGATCAACCGCACAGGGCCTTCAAATTTTTGGGGCCCTCGATGTTATAAGTAGAGGGCTGATTTTGTTTAGGGTTTAACGTAAAACCGATGAAAATATAGTCAAGAACTTAAGATTTTTGCGTTATATAAGTGGAACAATATTAGTTTCATGCGTTTTAAAGAAAAAATAGATAACAGAGTTGTAGACCTGATATATGGCCTGAGGAAGATGATAACTATAGAAGATTTTCACTTTATACCCTTTAAGGTATATAGACTTTTCTCTTTCATCTTTATCTTTTAGTTTTATTTTTAAGGGACTCCCATTCTGGTACGTGTACTTTTTTTAAGCTGTACTAGAACGGGACACTTATGGAAAGTACATTGCTATTCTACAGCTTAAAAAAAGTACACGTACCAGAATGGGACACTTGGAAAAGTGCGCTGCTATTCTACGACTCAATCCCTATTTTTAAATATAAGAGCAAATGGATATACAAAATTTACACTTTCAACCCAAGTGTAGAAAAATTCTCATAATCAGCCCAATTTGTTTTAAACGATTGTTTAATATCTTTTCTTTGACAAGGTTTTATGATTGGTCTAAAAAAATATTGCGATAAATCTGGATATGTTATATACATGTTTTTATGTTTATCTAATTTTTTATATTTATTTAGCATATAACTAAAATTGCAATGTTCAAGATGCTTGCGTTATCATTAGCACAGGGCCTCCAAAATCCACGAGACGGCCCTGCTTCTTGCATACAGGAATAACTAGAGTAAAACATAACGATAACGAATAAGATTACCATGTAAATAAAACTTCAAATACCAAAATGCAAAACACTTAAGCTCTATGGACCAAAACTAGAAAAACCTCAAAACACAAGGCCCAAACATAATATTTTAAAACAAGGAGACCGACATTTAACATTAACCCTTAATACTGTGGTCCGTCACACTATAAAAACATACACACTCATTAAACCTGAACCTTCGAGAAAAAAAAAAATGTCGAACGCCCAAATTCCGACAAGTTTCGGTCACGAGCTCCGAGCATGTCTTCGTTGTCGTCTTGTCAAAACCTATGACCAGGTATTGTTTCCCCCAAATCTTAATATTTGTTTTTCTTAACCTAATATTTGTGTTTTCTTTGGGTTACAGTTTAGGGATTCAGGATGTGAGAACTGTCCTTTCTTTAAGATGGATGAAGAAGCTGATCGTGTTGCTGATTGTACTACTCCTAATTTCACTGGGTAATCTGTTTTCTTATTTTTTTTTTCGGTTGAGTTAATTATTAGGGTTTATATGAGGATAGGTAGTTAAAAGATCTAACGGTGTGATGATTTTTTCCGATTATAGGATTAGAGGGTGTTTTGGTTGTGTTTTTTAGTAAGTAGATTATTCGATTTTCGAGTTTGTCAGAAGTAAATAATCAGATAAACAGTGTTTATTGCTTTTCGTTAGAGACAAAGTGCAGTTTTGAGAAGCAGGTTACAAGCTATTTTTTGAAACCGCAGTTTTGCAAATGCATATTTCTTGAAAACGCAATCCTAGGCGCCCCCTGAGTTGAGATATATTTTAGCTAACATTCACAATACCTGTGATTATCTGCCTTTCATTAAAGACAAAACACGGTCTTTTTAAAGCGCAGTCTTGCAAATGCATAATTCTTGAGAGACAGTCTTTTAGAAAAATGCATTATTGCAAATGCATAATTTTTGAAATTGCTATCCAAGATGCCCCCCACACACACACACACACACACCCAAAACCCACCCACACAGAGAGTTAAGAGACACATCTTTTACCTTTAAATTTAGAATATTCTGTGTTGTTAGATATAAACATGGAGTGGTTCATGATAATGGTCACTAACCTTTTACCCTGCTTTAATGGTGTTATTATTTGAAGTTTGTGACTTTCTGCTGGACTAATTGTGCTTTTTGTTGGCTATAGGATAATCTCGGTTATGGATCCTTCTCGAAGCTGGGCTGCTAGGTGGCTAAGAATTGGTATGGCTAATTTCTAATTCCTGCTTATGATAACTGATAAATACTATATGATATACCTGCACATGTACAGAAATACAGAACATGTTTGTAACCACTTACATATCTTAGAAAGTAGGGTATTTTGGCTTAAGTGAGAGTATGAAAATATGGTGCCAAGTGTGCGATTGTTGAAATTGCTCAAAGATGTAGTTGGTTTTGGATAGAGGCATAGTTGAGTTGGCAATTAACCTCTTCTTTTTATTCATCTTACCAAACCCTGCAATATTGTGATCTTGTATGTTGGGGATGCCCAGGTAAATGTGAGAGATAAATGTTTAGCTGTTAACTTTGATTTTACCTTGATTTAGCCAAACATACCATTATAGTGGAGGTGTTTCCACAATGCATCATTAAAGGAGAAAGGTGATCATGATATGTGCAAAAGGTTTCTATTATACATCATGGTTTGTTTTTTATTTTCCAATAACAGTAGTCATCATAAATCTGTCTTTGGTCTTAGACTGCCGTTTCAGTGTTCATTTGAACTCACACCAGGTTATCTAATTCCATCTTTCTGATCTCATTTCAACCACAGAAAGTACTTTAGTATTATATGTTTCTTGTCGACTATACATCTTTAGTACATATTTTCCAGTGTCGGCCTTCTGTATTCTACAATGCATGCATCCTTTTACTCCTCTTGTCAACATTTATATGTATCTCACTTTGAAAACTTACATTAGCTTTAGTTTTTTTTTGGAAAAAGCTAGCAAGTATTTCTTATGTAGCCTTTTATTTATTTATTTATTATTTTTATTTTTTTGGAAAACAGATGTGCCTTTCTTTTGTCCTTTTGTATTCATGTGTTGCATCTATTCTTGTGTTCGTGTTCTTTTTCTTACTATATCCATGAATTGTTTTATAAGTGGTTACAGCTGGTTGCGATTTTTTGTCTTGAAACATATTTCTGTTAATTATGGTATCACCTAATGACTTAAAGTTCAAGTTCAATAGAACTTCCGTTGGGGACTCATTTACTGCTAAATATGCACATCAGCTTTTTTTCATTATCCAATTCTGTATTGTAGGTCAGCACCAATTGTAACATGTTCCAGTTTCCTGTTTATGTTTTTACCTAAGCGTGACTACCGGAGTACACAAATTTATAGTTATTTATGAATATACAGGATATTGTAGCAAACAGTTTATCACTCAAACTCATGAACTATATAGTCCTTTTGTGGAAAACCTAGAACATTGGTTCCCGTTACCCCTATTTTACGAAAGAACAATGTTTTATTACTTTTTTGCTTCTACTTATTGGAAACTTTTTGCAGCCAAATTTGCTCCCGGTTGCTACACACTCGCAGTCTCAGAAGTACTACCAGAGGATCTAATGGTCTGCCATTAGTCTGAATTATCTTTGATTTTGGAGTTTACCTTATGCACCTTGTATATAAATGTTTACTTATTTTTTGGTGCAGGGTATTTGTGAGGAAGAACGGGTGCCGTATATTCCACCAAAACGCGTATGAGTGTGTAAATGCACGTTGATGTAAGCTGATTTAGTAGCTGTAATTGCTGGTGTCAAGACTTAAACCTTGGGTTTAACATTTGCTTTAGTTGACTAGTAACCTTATGTTGTAAGGGAATTTTCCTTTTGTTTGATGTTTCATGTTCTCTATATCTTTGTTCATCTTTTCTATTTTTTTCTTTTCTTCATATAATGTCTGAATGAATCTGGTAACTTGGTAAGAGTCCTAAGTTGGGTAGTTGGGATTAATTTTGGTCAGCTTTCTAAGATGGGGAAATGGTGGATCTTCAGACACACGAGTTGGTTATTATGAACGCTTTAATAGCAAAACGCGCTGTTTTAAGTAAAGGAAAATGAGATGTTTTAGTGTCTCCACAGCGAGTCCACCACAAACTAGAAACAACGTTTCATCCCTTGTGATGCTATTTCTTTTTAATTGCAAACAGCTAGCACAAGGTAACATCAGTGGGGTTTGAACCCAAAAGACCTCTTAGAAATGCTATACGTTTTACTCTTATCAAGTACCTGTATGTTTTGCTCATGATATCCTCGTATACATTTTTGCATGATGAACAACAATCATGATGAAGAATGGTGCAACCATTCTGCTACTAATGCTATGTACAGGTTGGCAGGCGCAGCACTAATATTATTACTCTTCCGTATTAATGAGATTCAAGGCAATAAAATGAATGTTGCGTGTAGTGTCATCCATCTCAGTTCAAAATTTTGAGGCTTGTAGGGGTTTTTTTTTTTTTTTTTTAAATGTTGGAAAACATAATTACTCGTGAAAATCACCCAGCGATGCAAAACATATCAAGGCTAACGAATATGAAAATCTAAAAATCATCTCAAATTTACCACACCCCTCTGGTCCTCCGACTGATATAGTTTTGTTTTTAATTTTTTAAACCGGTGAATATATAGTACTCCAATCAATATGTACATAAGACTGCCAATCATGATGTGAATGGATGTGTCCCAAACATTAGATGCAGGAACCAAACTTAAAAAACATACCAAACATGCATACCATCAAAACTGATTCAAATTTGTTCTCAAAGAACATCAGAGACAAAACAACAGAAAAGGAGCTTCATCAATTCACAATGCTTTTGAAGGATATTCTAAGCACCAGACTACATTTCCTCCCTTAACCTAGACACTCCATATTCAGACATTATGCAGCTGCCCCTCACATAAGCTGAATAAAGATGCAGCGAAAAGAAGGCATCATCCAGTGCTTAAGATCACTTAAAGCTAGCTCAACCCAGGATGGCTACATTTTCATAGCCTGATCTTTAATTCCCTTATTTTCTGCACCTACATACATAGACAAGGGAACTAAGAACCAAACCAGGCATCACCAAAAACCTTTGAGCTCTACCAAATATTGACTGATGCGTTTTTTTTCTCCTACAGCATCCCGAGTACAAAAGCTAATTGCTTGAGAAGTAACGTGAAATTTTGCATCATCGTTGCTTTGAAACCAAATTTGAAACAAAAATTTGGTTAATATGGTTTAAGAGGTGATTTCGTTGTAGCGTGCATATGTTATCTTCTATATTTTGGAGGGTGCTACTCAATATCTAAGAATGCGACAAGTAGTTATAATGAACAATGCCAAGCACCCCCTAAACTTTGAATATATGATGGGATAACAACCAGTCTAACAATGCACGTGTAATCAAATTTTGTAATTTGGTACCGAACTGAACAGCGTAACCATACCCTGCACATTCAAATTCCTTCGCACAAATGATCAACTTTTTCATCCCTCTGTACGTCTTAATAGCTACTTTGGTTCTCATCTGTTCAATTTCCGACCAGTAATGCCACATAATCATGCAATTCACCTCCATTTCACACAATTCTATAACGAATTAACAATTTTCCACCGAAAACCAATAAGTTATCGGTTTTTACTGTTGCGCTGCTATAAACAATAACAAACTCTTGAACAGATAGAGTTCACATGCTTCAATGGTATAATTTCGTAATCTTGTTCTAGTTCACATGTATATCACATCTGACTGAACAATATTGATGCTTAATATGTAACAGCAAAGTAAATACTTAGCCAAAACTACAAACCAAACAAAGATGTACATATTAACTCAACTATAAGCTGTAACAAGACAAGTAAATGACTTGACTAATGTAGCATATATTAGTCTACTGTCAAATTTACAACTAAACAAACAGACTGTATAAATTTTACCGGTCACTGCAAACCAGCGTTGAAAGATTGTTCGGATACATAAGCCAATCCCTGCATCATTCTAACGATCTCAACAGTATCATCGAGATAATACTTAGCCTTGCTAGGTTTGTTCCCCACAGTGCATGCAAACACTTCTGCATTTGGAGCGATGCATTCGTTAGAAGCTACAGAAGTAGTAATTACCTCAAACATATCTTCATCTGATCTATCGTCTCCTATACACAACACGAAATCTGGTGTCATTCCTTTTTCTTGCATTGTGGCGAGTAGTCTCTTTGCAACTAGTCCCTTGCTTACAGCCTGATATAAATATAAACAGAATCATGTAAACCAATCTTTATAAAGTTAAAATGATGGGAAGTTTATGGAAATAGCCAATTTACAAATAACTACTTGTAACTGTTATTGCAAACTCTCTTTTTCTGCAAAATAGGTTTGTAATTTCGCAACCAAAAAAAAGGAGTCCAAGTACACAGAAACAAGTTTGCTGAAGAAGGTCAAAATTTGCAAAAAAAAAAAAGCTCATTTCGCAAAAGTTTTATGTTGAAAAACCGTTTGTAATGTAGCTATTTTGATGAATTTCCCTAATTTATATGGGTACAACTATTTAATATCATACCTGCGGTTTAACCTCCACACAATTTTGCCCTCTTTTGACTGTAACTGGTTCATTAGTGAGCACGCTCTCGAGATGATCAAGAAGCTCTTTAGCTTGACAAGATCCAAAATCAGGATCTGCATCTTCGTAACACCACACCATGGATGTATCTTTCTGCTCAATAAATGATCCATCGGTAGTCTCGGTGTAAAGTTTCATAATTGGATGAGCGTTCTGCTGCCATCCAGAGTCTTCGACCTGTACACATGTCTCCCATTCCTCATCTCGTTTCAACCTGAAAATAACAAGATCATATAGCATCTGATATATGTACATCTATTGACAGTAAAGTCTTTTTTTGGCTTATGATACCATTGTAACTTTTCATTTCTCGCGTTCTAGGCATTGTATTTGTTTTTGTCATCTAGTTATTGAAAGATGTCTTTATGTCCCATTTTGGGTCATTTGGCATTGGCAACCATTTCTTTGCATCTTTTGTTCTGTGAAACTTACAGTTGTATATAAATCCAACAGTTTTTAACATATATTTAGCATTGATTTAGAAAATACCATGTTTCAACAACCCCTATGTTCCAAAAGAATCACAATGACAAAAACAAATAAAGAAAAGAGAAGTAAAGGTACACATACCTTAGGAAACACCCGTGCTCTGCTGCGAGTCCAAGTTTCTCACAAGAAGCAAACCATTCTCCTAACGTGCTTCGACTTCGTGCACTCACAATGAAAACCATATTATTCTTATCTCTGCATAAGGTGTTGAGCATTTCTATGGTTTTAGAACTTGGGCTTTTATCAATGGAAGATTGAGGCATTAAAGTACCATCATAATCCAAAAGAATTGCACGGGTTGTGGTTTGCTTATAAGCCGAAACTATATGCTCCATCGACAGCTTCCTAAAGTTTGGATCTAATGCAACAACTCTAAAACTCAATCCAAACCCGATCCCCCAACACCTTTTTCTCACATGATCTTTACAGGTCCTATCCAGATCTTGTAAAAAGCTACGAGCCCAATACCCGACATCATGAGTACTCACATACCTATAATGTTTCTCGTGTCTCATCTGCTTCTCAGGCTCACTCATTTCCAAAGCGCTGTCCATTGCATCTGCAACTGAGTCAATATTCCATGGGTTGACCCGTATAGCTCCACTTAAAGATGGGGAGCATCCTATGAACTCAGAAACAACCAACATGCTTTTCTTCAACCTAGACGAATCCAAACCTAAGATCTTATCAAGCCTATCGTTTCCTTGACGACTGATAACGTATTCATAAGGTATAAGATTCATCCCATCTCTAACAGCCGTCACTAAACAACACTCTGCAACAACATAATAGGCTACACGTTCATAAAACGTAACGGGCTTATCAATTAAGATAATGGGTTCATACCCGGGCTTCCCAAATGTCTCGTTGATTCGTTTGACTGTTGAATATGTCTCAGCCTTAACTTCCTTAACATCATTCCCAGTTCCCCTAGCAGGATTTGCTATCTGTACTAAAACAATCTTCCCTTGCCACTCGGGATGCTGAATCAAGAGCTGTTCCATAGCTAATAACTTCAAGCTAATACCTTTAAATATATCCATATCGTCGACCCCTAACAGCATAGTTTTCCCTTGATCTTTAAACTGCTTGATGAGGTCAGAAACCTTAGATTCTGTTTCTGGTAAGTTTAACACAGACTGCAGTCGTTTCATATGAATCCCAACTGGCAGAATCTTGATACTAACCGTTCGCCCATAATACTCCAAACTAATATACCCTCGTTTGGATTCATACGAAATCCCCAACATTCGACTACAACAAGACAGAAAATGACGTGCATAATCAAACGTATGGAAGCCAATCAAATCCGAATTCAACAACGCTCTAAGAATCTCATC
The DNA here is from genome assembly GCA_022545495.1 of Chrysanthemum lavandulifolium. Classification (NCBI taxonomy): domain Eukaryota; kingdom Viridiplantae; phylum Streptophyta; class Magnoliopsida; order Asterales; family Asteraceae; genus Chrysanthemum; species Chrysanthemum lavandulifolium. The sequence goes on along the minus strand of CM040246.1, from coordinate 130,312,404 downwards.
TCTAACAGGCAAAGTCTTGTAAATTTCGGACGAAGGAAAAGGACTATGCAAGAAAAACCCGAGTTTCACCCTATTAAACCTTTTTCTCAAAAACGTCGGTAAAACCATAAGATGATAATCATGTATCCAAACAAAATCCTCTTCAGGATTAATCACTTCCATAATCCTATCAGCAAATATCTTATTAACCGACACATAAGCCTGCCATAAAGACCTACTAAACCGACCACCTAAATCGGGTGACAACGGCAACATATAATGAAACAAAGGCCACAATTGTTGCTTACAAAACCCGTGATAAAACCTGGTATACAAACCTGGTGGGAAAAAAGTCGGGACACATTTAAAAGTCTCCAACAACGTTTGAGACACTTCATCTTGTTCACTAGGACTTATATCTACATTAAGACAACCTACGTAAATAACTTCGATATCTTCATCCCCTAAACCATTTTTTAGCTGAATTACTAATGAGTTTTCATCTAAAGTGAAATTCCATCCTTTATTACCATCCGTTTTTCGACTAGCCCGAATGGGTAGCTGGTTTGCTACAATGATCAAACGGTCATGTTGGTCTGAAGTTGATGATGGTGAAGGGCTATGATCATATGTGTCTGTGTCGGATACTTTGTCGGCAAAGGTCATGATACGAGGTAGTTGTCGTGTCATACGTGTGAAAGAAGGTGATGGAAGGTCACCTGAGGTAAGATCTAATAAGTTTGAATATGACTTAGATACCATTTTGGATAAATACTAACGGGTGCGATCATACCAGCACTAATGCACCGTATCCTATCATAACTAGTTACTTAAACACATATACTATAGTTATCAACCTATGAAAATATACATATACAATAACTAACTGAATATAAACTTACATGAAAATTTTAAATAAAGTTCAGGAAATTATACCAGGTGATCAAGAGGAAGTGTAAAGAGAAGAGGGTGGGAGACAAAAATGTTCAGTCTGTCTGGGTTTTAAGGAGGTTGTTATATATATACAAAATGTTTTTGCTAAGTGGATTTTGATGAAACTATATTTAATGATTTTAAAGAGCTTGTTATATACAAAATGTTCTAAAGAAAGATAATGGTAAGTTTAAAGAATTGTACATTGTTTTTTCATACTTGTGCAATGGTTTGAGGTAGGTTGTGGCAAGAGTGCAGATGGAAAAGTTATCCATTAGTGAAATAAACTTTATTTTTATTTCAAATTTATGATTTCTGTTGAATTTTAGATAGTTTAGTAAAAGTGGATATAATTCTATATCTATATCTATACTACATATAATGCACGAAAGCATCTCACTTTTAATTTTAAGACGTACAAAAAATTAAGCGTGGTTTACAACACTTTAAAGCACCCAATTTTCAGAATTACAACAAAATAAGCATATTGTACAACAAAATAAAGCGTGGTGTCATTTTAAAACTAAAATTCTATCAAACGACATTAATACTATTAAAAACACTTTCACCAAAATTACAACCATTTAAGCATAATGTACAATAGCTGCAACCAATTTTCGATTTACAACAAAATAATCATAACAGACAACAAAATAAAGCGTGATGTAATTTTCGACTTACAATATTAATCTTTATTAAAGTGGTCAATGTTATTAATGACTATAATGACTACTACTTACAAGAAAAGAAACATAGTGTACAACACTTTAGTGCACATAATTTTCAGACGTACAAGACAAGTTAAACATAAGTGACAACAAAACATCACATTAACGCTTATTTAATGTAGTAATTATTTAACGGTCGATAAATATTTAATACGCTTATTAAAACACCCCTTACATAAAATACAAATTATTAAGATATCTGATATCAGACAACCAAATTAAACACAATTCATGCATTAAATTTCACTACTACTAATAATAAAGACATTATCTAAATATTCAGTTCGAAGCAGACAGCAGGTAAATGGGCTTGAGTTCGAACAAGCGCGGACCAACAGGCTCGAGCTTTCGAGCAGACAGGGTTGACCAACGGGTTCGAGCCCGAACGGACACGGCTATCTGAAATTTTGATATCCGTAAATTTATTGTTAAAAGAACATAATAAACTAAAATACATTATTTATTGAAAATTTTATTTCAAGATATCGCCATCGCAAACGCAAAGACTCGCTAAGTATCTTAATTCAAACATCAAAATGCTATATATATCTAAGTAAAAATTTTAAATAATATTTTAATATTTAAGTTAAATAAATATAAAAATAATGCATAAACGTAGGTGATATTATTCATTACATAGTGCATTAATTCAACTTAAAAGGTTTGAGTTTGTTAAAGTTTAAAAATAAATATTTGTTTTTAGACATACTAAAAATAAAAAGTAAACATTGTGTTTGTGATGAAAAAGGAATATGCTGTATTACTCTCTTTTATAATGTTTTTTTATTGGAAACTGATTAAAGTATGAGTTTGGATAAGATTTTTTATTTGTTTTCTAATTTCCAGAAAGAAAACAAACTTTTTTTCTTGTAAAGGTTAAAACAATATTAGCTGATTACTATGATCATGTGATCTGTCATCTTGAATTTGGACAGCATGAGAGAAAAGTTTATCTTCACTTGTTTTTTATATTACATAGCATGCTGGATTGATATCGTATAAAAATGCGAGTATTTTTAATAAAAAGTATTCACATAATCACATACCAGCTGAGTTATTTTTTATACTCTTATTTTAATGTTTATTAAAAGAAAAATTCTCATTATTCATCTAGTTTGATTTAATAGTGAGGATTAATTTAAAATTTAATATGTCAAACTAAGTTCATATATTTTTCTTGCATTTTTCTTGTTTTCTTATCATCAATCTAATTTGATCTAATGGTGAGGATTAACCTAAGATTTAATAAAAATGTACCAAGTTCGTATCTTTTTTTGCATTTTTCTTGTTTTTTTTTTTTTTTTTTTTTTTTCACTTTTTTAATTCACATTTTTTTCTTTTTTTAATTCACGTTTTTTTCTCGCTTTCATACGTTTTCGTCTATTTTCATCTGTTTTCGTTCGTCTTCGCCCGTTTTCATACGTTTCGTCCGTTTCTTACGTTTTTGTCTATTTTTCATACATTTTCATCTATTTTCGTCCGTTTTCATAGGTTTTCATACGTGTTTTTACGTTTTCGTCCGTTTTCATACCTTTTCGTCCGTTTTTAAATATTTTCGGCCGTTTTCATACGTTTCTAAATATCAAAAGTGATATTATGTGATATTCTGAATATCACAAGTGATTTTTTGAATATCACAAGTGATTTTCAACTAATGTTTTGTAACATGAAAATAACAAGTGATATCCAGAATATCACAAGTGATATTCAGAAAATCACAAGTGATAGATATTCAGAATATCACAAGTGATATTATGAATATCACAAATGATATTACGAATATCACTTGTGATATTAAGAAACGTATAAAAAAGGACGAAAACGTAAGAAAACGGATAAAAACGTAAAATGGACGAATGCGTATGAAAACGGACGAAAACGTATGAAAGCGTAAAAACACGTCTGAAAATGGACAAAAACGTATGAAAATAGGCGAAAACGAAAGAAAACAAACGAAAACGTATTAAAACATAAGAAAACGGACAAAAACGTATGAAAACGGACGTAAACGGAGGAAAACGTATGAAAAATGACGAAAACATATAAAAATGTATGAAAACAGTCAAAAACGTATGAAAACAGACGAAACGTATGGAAGTGAATTAAAGAAAAACGTGATCTTAAAAAATTGAATTAAAAAAAAAACGTGAATTAAAAAAAAACGTGAATTAAAAAAAATGAATAAATAAGAAAGACAAAGAGACAAGAAAAAGACATGAACTTAGATTGACATATTAAATCTTAGGTTAATCTCCACTATTAGATCAAACTAGATGGATGATGAGGATTTGTCACTTGGTAAACACCAGAATAAAATTAAGCAAAAGAAACTTCTCTCACATACTAAGATATTAAATAATACTCCCTTATTCTCATAATATATGTACATATAACAAAAGTTCATTTGTATACATTTATTTTACTACATATTAAGGGACAAATTTCTACTATCCATTTAATTTAATCTAATGGTGAAGATTAATCTAATACTTAATTTGTTCAACATATTTTCTTGTCTTTTCTTATCTTTCATGTCTTTCTTATTTTTTTGCCTTTCTTATTATTTAGGTATACTATTTATTTATTTTTTTAAACGGCAAATAACTATCTCACAATAAAAAATATTTTCTTGTTTTTATACGTTTTCGACCATTGTCATATGTTTCCATCCGTTTTCATACGTTTTCGGCCGCTTTTAGATGGTTCATACGTTTTCGTCCGCTTTCATACGTTTTCGTCCATTTTCTTACATTTTCGTCCGTTTTCATACGTTTCCGTCCATTTTTATACGTTTCCGTCCGTTTTCATACGTTTATGTTCGTATTTATACGTTTTCATCCGTTTTTTATATGTTTTCGTTTGGTTTCAAATGTTTTTGTCCTATTATACGTATTCGTCCGCTTTCACACGTTTCCGCCCGTTTTCATACGTTTCCGTTCGTTTTCATACGTTTCCGTCTGTATTTATACGTTTTCGTCCATTTTTAAATGTTTCCGTCCGTTTTTATTCAATTTCGTCTGTTTTCATACGCTTTCGTCCGTTTTCATACGTTTTCGTTTGTTTTCCGTCATTTTCATACATTTTCGTCTGTTTTCATATGTTTTTAGACGTTTTCGTACATTTTTATTTGTTTTCATTCGTTTTCATACGTTTTTTTCCGTTTTCATACGTTTTATACCTTTTCGTCCGTTTTCATACATTTTCAATTGTTTTCATATGTTTTTCATACGTTTTCATCCATTTTCATACGTTTTGTAATATTTTTATATGTCTATTTGCATATGCATCTTCTAATATTTTATATTTTTCATGTACAAGATGGTTTTTGTTTATGAAATATCACAAGGATATTAGATATTAATTATTGTAAATAATGATGCAGAATTAGATGTTTTTGAGTTATTTGAATATATATAACCAGACATGAATGATGTCTACTTTTAGTCATTTTATTGCTTTATCACCCATGATATTATTCATATATAGAATAACAGAATTAGTGTCACATTATATTGCTTTATCACATGAGATATTACTCATACGTAAAATAACAGAATTAATGTCGCATTATATTGCTTTATCACATGGTTATTCCTCTTAAGTAACTAAGAACGACAATTTAAATACTCATCTTCATTACAATGTTATATCACAAGATATAAATAAGTGTCACTTACAAATATCAAAATGAATAATAAGCGTAATTGATATCTAATATCACTTGTGATATTTCATAAAGATAGTTAATGTTTAATACTAGTATCACTTGTTATATTTGATAAAAAAAAAAAAAAAAAACATCTTGTACTTGAAAAATATTAAAATATTAAAAAACACATAGGTGATAATATATAAAAATATACAGAGCAATAAAATATCTTGAGTGATATTAAAGGTTGAAAAGCATACCAGTTTTTTTTTTTTTGAACGGCGATTTTATTAACGAGCCTAGCAAGACGCTAAAGCTCAAAAAGAGACAATTACAAAAGAGATGACATAGGGCTTTTTAGCCATCCTAACCAATCTAGATTTCTCTTAGTTCTAGCATTACACCAAACATAAGAATGATACACAATAAGATCAAATAAAGACGCCTTTGTTGGGACATCTGAAGAGAATATCAACTTATTTCGATAGCTCCAAATGATCCACCATAAAATGAACATCGTACCTTGCAAGTAGTCTTTCACCTCCTTCCTTAACCTCAAACCATCGAACCAATTTAACCAGCCTTGGTACGAAGAAATACTTATATCCGGAAGCCCCCACCACCCTAGAAATCTTGAGACGATGGCAGAGGATACCGAACATGAAAAGAAAAGATGATCCGAGGTTTCGACCCCTTCGTGACAAACCGGGCACTCAATAGACGACACTTCCAACCCTCTCAATGACATATTGAACCTTGTCGGAAGCTTATTCGAAGCTAAACGCCAAGCCAATATATTAACTTTGATAGGAATTAATTTTAACCATATAGTAGGCGACCCATCCAGGACACATAACCCGTCATCTATGAATCTCCTAGCCGAAGATACCGAGAAAACACCTTCACCATCCAGATTCCATGACCAACTATCTTGATCTTCAACGAACTGAAAAGTACTTAACTTGTTGGATAACTCTTCCAATTGCATATCTTCTGCTCCCCCCCTTGGCGTTCTTCTAAAACCAAAAAGCAAACCATTATGAACTTTAGCACGAACAGAAACCTCTTTGTTCTCCTCTAGAGCAAATAAGCGCGGATATTTTACATTAAAAGATCCGTCCCCCATCCAGTTCTCTAACCAAAATAAAGTGTCATTGTCGTTTCCCACCTTCTTATTCATACACATAAACAAATCCACACCTTTTCCTTTAAGCTGAGATATACTACGAATACAATCAAGCCAAGTTGAATACTTCCCCACAGGAATATCTCGATCCAGGTTACCACAAGGACCATGGATAGCCTTAATAACCGACACCCACAATGCTTCAGGATGCGCCTAAAACCTCCAAATCCATTTAAAAAGCAAAGATCGATTCATAGCAAAAAACTTCGCATACCCAAACCTCCAACTTCTTTACTAGCAACAACACTATCCCAACTGAACCATGAAGCCTTCCGAACACTAGGATCCATACCTCGAAAAAAACTGCTTCTATACGATTCAAGACGGTTAATCACACCAATCGGGACTTTGAAAAGCGAAAAATAATACAAAGGAATAGTACTTAATACCGCTTTAGTAAGGGTAAATCTACCACCAATAGAAAGTGTCTTCGCCTTCCATTTAGATAATCTCGCCACCACTTTATCAATTATCAAATCCCAAGAATGGATGCGGGACATTTTACTGCCCACCATCACCCCAAGGTATTTGAAAGGAATTTTAGAAGCTTCACATCCAAACAGATTTGCGCCTCTAGAAACCTCGGCATGCTTCACACCTCCAACTCCCATAATACTACATTTTTGAATGTTAATTCGAAGACCCGATGCAAGGTAGAAACATTGCAAAATACATACGAGATGGCGCAAATTCTCTTCTTTCCATTCCCCAATAAAAACCGCATCATCAGCATAAAAGAGATGAGATATATGTAACGACTTATAAGAACCTAGTTGAATTCCTTTAAAGAACCCTCCTTCCATAGCACGAACGAAAGAGATATGTAAGGATTCCATTACCAACAAAAATAAGAATGGGGAGAGGGGATCTCCTTGGCGTAAACCTTGCTGAAAATAAAATTCTTGAGTTGGACTCCCATTAACTAGAATCGAAGCGGTAGACGAAACAAGACAAAACATACCAGTTTGTTTATGAAATATCACAAATGATATTAGACATGTCATATAATATAGTTTAACTAATAAGAATTGTAGATTATTATCTATTTAAAATATTACAACTGACATAGCTTTAATATGAAGCAAACACATAAACAAAACCCATCAATCTAATGCAGTTCAAAGCAAAAGTAAACTAGACAACTTAATTATTAAACAAAATCACATTATCATAAACTTAAAATATCACATGTGACAATTTGAGACCCATTGGTTAAACTTGGGTTTAGTTAGTCAAAAGTTTTTTTTTTATACATGTTTATATGTTTTTATACTTTTTTGTATGTTTCGTACGTATACGTTTTTGTACAAAAACGGATGAAAACATATGAAAACAGACAAAGCGTACGAAAACATGTGAAAATGGATGAAATGTATGAAAACGAACGAAAACGTATAAAACGTATGAAAACGGATGAAACATATAAAAGCGTATGAAAACGGACAGAAATTTATGCAAACATATAAAAATGGACGAAAACGTTAAAAAACTTCTGAAAACAGCAGAAAACATATGAAAACGAAAACGTATGTAAACCGACGAAAACGTATGAAAACGGACGAAAACGTATGAAATAGACGAAAACGTATGAAAACAGACGAATACGTATAAAAAACGGATGAAAACGTATAAAATTGGACGAAGACGTAGAAAAAAACGAACGAAAACAGCCGAAAACGGACGAAAACGCATAAAACGTCTGAAAACGGTCAAAAACATATGAAAACGAACGAAAACGAATAAAAACGGCTGAAAGCAGACGAAAACGTACAAAAATGCCAAGAAAAAAGCCCATTATTGCAATTTGGGCAAGATTTGCCATATCCATGGATAATGAGAGACTCATTGTGGTGAGTTTTGAGTGAATTTACATTTTGGTCTCTGCTTGTTTTCTTAATATTAAACCTTGTCTGTTTAATCAAATGAAATGGATGGTTTAAATTTGTCTTTCAATTTTTATCAATATAAGAGTTTGCAAAATAACTCACTTTTTTATATATTATTATTTTGAAATGTTTCAAAACAAGTATTTATTTTATATTTCAACTAATAAATAATGACAAATGTAGTAATTGAGATTTTTTAAACCTTTTTAGATATTGCAAGTGACTACCCATCCATCTATTTCCTCTTCCTTAATTGAAGAAAGTTGTAAAGCCTTAAGAGCCTCGGTCCCTACCATTTTTTTAAAGAAAATGATAGACTGATTAAGTATCATTTCTACAACAAAACAATTACTTTAACGACGAATACATATGCACATGCATATACCTAGTATCATGTATTTTATTTTGGTTTCAATAGTATATAAATATATTTAATATTTAATTTGGACGTTTGGTAGGTAGATTTTTTATATTCATTTAATTTCTAACTTAAAGCATATTTGTAACAAGAAATATATTTGTGGACAGGGCAATCGGTTTGTGACTAGAATAGAGCTGGTTCTGTTTGGACTTGGAGTATATAAATATGGTTAGGAAACAAGGAGTTGCATGTGATGACACGTAGCAAGTTTCATATAATTAGTTTACAAGTACTTTACGACGTTCCAACCGCATATCCAATTTGTCTTGTACCTCTTCAATGAAATCTCGTTCTAATCCAACTAATTTTGTCTGCCGTATGTATATATACTTGTATTCTGGTCTTGTTGAATTTTATATTTGTATTCTCAGTCGCAAATGATTTATTCATAGGCAGTAGGGTCACTGTATATTTGTATTTTGTTTTTAATCTTTCTTTTTTTCGAAAAGAAAAATACAACGATTAATTAAATAATTGTCAAAAACTAAAACTGTTTTTCTACGGACTCTACGATATGAAATTAAATAAGTACTTCTTTTTAAATTGTATTAGTTACTATAAAGCGTTAAACAGGAATCCTATTTTGCATAACATATTCATATTTCACGAGATTATAGATTCGGTAACCCGGTATGTTTTTCGCTCTGCAGCATTATCATTTGAAATAGACAAAACGTTTTACTAAAACCAAAAAAAGAAACACAAAACAGAGGCGGCCCATGTGGCCATGAACTTGCATTTAGGCTATATATCGCATATATCACTTTCTATTCAAATATCTCGATTTCTACATTAATCATACTTTTTAGAATTTAGACATCACCCGTCGACAAATACATATGATTATCTAGTACAAACGTGGGAAATTTCAATCCTTGCCATAAAACAAAATTGCAATCATTAGATATAAAACTCATACAGAAATACACGATTCTATTTGAAACAAAATATTCTAAAATTTCACATAAAGTTTTATAACTTATACAACTTAAAATACGCAATATGCCTACAGACCTACGAAATTACCAATAGAACCTACAACGACCATAACATCCATTAGTGATATTGGTTTTTAGACATAAGGACACTTTATATATGCATGCATGTACACGTAAAAGTAAGTAAATTAAAAGTCTTACCCAAATCCTCATTAGAGGATGGACACTTTATATATGCATACATCTGTTAATGATATCATACCCACATCACTAATGGATTCACGAGAATATAGATTCGATAACCCAATGTGTCTTTCGCAATACAGCATTATGATTAGAAATGGACAAAATGTTTTACTAAAACCAAAAAAAGAAAAGCAAAAGAGAGGCGGCTGCCATGAACTTGCATTTAGACTATATACCACATATCCATTTCCTATTCAAATATCTCGATTTCTACACTAATCATACTCATTAGGATTTGGACGTCACCCGTCGATAATGCATATGATTATCTAGCCACATTTTGCAAACGTGGAAATTTAAATCCCTACCATAAAACAAAATTGCAATCATTAGATATAAAACTCATACACGATTCTATTTGAAACAAAATATTCTAAAGTTTGACATAAAGTTTTATAACTTATACATTAAAGAATGCAATGTATCTACAGATCTACAAAATTACCAATAGAACCTACGACGTCCATAACATCCATTAGAGAGTTTGACAAAGTCTATCAAATATCAAACTACCTAATTTTACCTTATCATTAAAGAATGCAATGTATTCTACACCCCATAAAACACATACACTACACAAACAACCCTTCATCAAATAGAAAATTGCTACCCGACGACCAGACCAATCCATTACCCGGCACCACTCCTCCATTAGTGATATTGGTTTTTAGACATATGGATGTACACGTAAAACCAAGTAAATTTAAATTCCTACCCACATCCCCATTAGAGTATGAACACTTTATATGCATACATCCGCTAATGATATCATACCCACATTACCATTTGAAGTCTCATTCACAATCTGCATCAAAGGCTTAAAGAACTACCACCGAAACATATGTTACAGCTTTAAGATCATTTGTTACACAACATGGGTCTTACTAAATTGACACCCTCAAGCACCAAGGTATTAGTAGAAGGCTAGAAGCTAGGTCTCAACTATGCACAAAAGCTTCGTGCACCAGGTCTTCAAAGAAGTTGCTCATGACATCCAAAGGTTTGAATAAAAGAGGTGTCGTTAACTAAAGCATGCTATTAATAATATAATTGAAATGTGGAGCTGGTTTCCTCATGACCTCCACATTACGAAATAGACCAAGGCGTTGTTTCTAGGCGTGGCATGAGATAAGGCGTGAAAACGTGATAAAGCGTGATGCGTGCCGCCTTTTTTCAATTCAACTCCGATGAAGAAGGTTTTTTCGAAATAAATGAAGAAAAGTACATGCAAGATAATTTCTTGACTTTTTATTCCTTATGTATAACAGTTTTTGTAAACTATATATGAAATATGATTTAAATATCTAAATCTATAAATATTTTCATATGTTGTGCCGCTTTAAGTCTCGCCATAAAAAACGTCGTGGCTTCGCGATGGCTCCTAAAAGCGTGAGATTTGGTCATGCCGCCATGCCACGACTCACGCTATTTATGACCTTGCTCTCAATCAAGCTTTCATTAGTGATCTTAGAATATGAATGTAATTTATTCCGCAACACCTGAAACCAAAATAAAAATTATTTTTAATTGCATCCACGTAAATATAAAAATTGTTCAACCTACTCAATTAACAACTTATGAAAGCAAGACTCACTCAGCCTGTTATAAGTGTTACATAGACACAACTTGTGCAAGGATATAAAGGGCCACATGCGACCCCAACGACATGCACACACTCCCCTACATAAACCATATGTGACCCCAACTTCATGCACACACTCCCGTACTTCCACATCTGACTCTGGTCAATCTTGCCAATAACAAAAGTTTGTAGACCCGATTTTCCGGATAAAACGAAACCAAATAACTACTTCGTCATCAGTTTTTTTCTTAGAGAAGAAACCAATATTAACATATTTAGACGTAATACATATAATTAATAAACTTACACAAAATCGATTTCTACCAGAACTTTGCCACTGGAACGTCAATCTTTGCTTCATTTGTAAGCTAAGATGACATTAAGTAGTCAAAAAACGACTTGTAACAATTTACGCACTGATGACTAATAATACTAAAGATTAAACAGATCGACTTTGAGCTATGAGCGTAACTTCGACATTACTTGATAGAATCCTTAAAAAAAGGTTATATATATTGTGGAAAATTAGAAGGGGGGTTGAATAGTTTTACCGATTAAAACTTCGTTTTAAACTATTTAGATCGACTTATGTCAATCTATTTAATGTGTGTGTTGGATAATGATAGATCAGCATATAAGTAAGTAATGCAAAGATAAAGAGTAAAGAAACATAAAAGCACGACACGAGTATTTATAGTGGTTCATTTCTGAAACCTTCCTTACTCCACTCCCCGAGTACCCCACTCGAGGTTCGTAAGTACTACACAACACAAGCTTCTTAATGTGGTGGAGAAGCCTTCACAACGTCGCCTACTCTTTATCCGGTATTAGGCTAGACACCGAGTTCTTCCACGAGATAGAACCACACCTATCACAACGTCGCCTACACTTTATCTGGTACAAGGCTAGATACCGAGTTTCATAACAAAGAAGAAACTACTACCCAACACTACACCACACCACAACTACCCCAAAGGAGACCCACTCCTTGTTACAACAATAGAAGGATATCAATATCCTTTAACCTGTGGAAAACGTGGGGGGGGGGGGTGAATACGTTTCCGTTTCAAACTTAAAACTTTTGTATCAATTATAGTATAAACCATTGCATTTGCTAATCTCAATGCGAGGATGCATTTAAGGCCAACCCCTTAATATCACATAATATTTCGCAAGATTAATGATTCATTATAAATCAAGTTTCACCATTATTAGTCCGGTTGCTTTTTCTTAATCAAGCGTGTCAAAATATGTAAAGTGTTAAATATAGTTTATGACTATATGAAAGACCAATTATGCATCACAAACATAGACATCAACCACATAGACAATAAACAATATAAAGCAAGAATAAAAGTAAAGCGATAAGTAAAAGGATAGACAAACCAACACGAGGATTTATAGTGGTTCGGTCACGAAGCTCCTCTTCGCCCTACTCCACTTCCCGAGTCACATACTCGAGAGTTACTTCACTAGATCAACAAACTCCATTCTTGGCGGAGAAAACCTTACACAACGTCGCTTACACTTTTTCCGGTACAAAGCTAAATACCGAGTTCTTCCACGAGGTAGAACCAAACCTATCACAACGTCGCCTACACTTTATCCGGTACAAGGCTAGATACCGGGTTCCATTACAAAGGAGGAACCATTACCCGACCAACACGACACATCTATGACACCCGTTATGTTTTGTGGCCCAACATAACAAACATTGTGTTTTATGGCACAAACACATAAACCATCTAATCTAGTTATAGATACAAGAATATGATACTAGACAATATCCAAGACAATGTGTCTAATGGATATGAAATCCTAAACCAAACATCAAGAACACAATTCATGATGTAGTTAGTCTTCCGTGAACGAATATGACAAATTTCCCAAGCTTGTTGTAGAAGATCTTCATGTGCTTGTATGCTTGTGATGGGTGATCACTTTAGTAGGTAAGGATGCAAGATCTCTAGGCTTGCTTTGTAGGATCACTTCGAGAGTATACTTACAACAAATGAAAGTTAGAAGCATTATGATCATATGAGATGAGGGTGGTTTACATGTTTCCTAATGATCAAAATATGTTAGAAATGGTGGAGAGAAACTATGTGTGAAAGTGTGAAGAAATGGTAAGAAGTGGTTTGCTATTTATAGGCAAAAAGACCAAGACAAGCTTCTGCCCCAAGGATCCCTTCTGAGAGGGATCCGACCCTTGTAATCCAAGGGATCCGTGAGAAATTTGAGGGATCCGTGGGACGCTCCTCATTATCCATGGGTTATGGGTCATGGGTCATGGGTATGAGCCTTGAGTGGCCTCCAAGGTACAATGTATCTAGACATTGGGTCATGGGTCTTGGATCATGGATCATGGTATTTACCCAACACTTTTACTTTTGTTTATGTATGTAAGTACTTAAGTGTTTTATATAAACTATTTAACTAAACAAGTTTAATGGTTTGTTAGGGGTTTGATCATAACGCAACATAACAAACATGTACGAACCTGTGTTGTAGCATACAAGGACTTGAGTCGTCGAGAGGTGTTGAGAGTATGTTGAGACAAAATATAATTACAAGTAACTTATACATTTTACGTTATGTATTACAAGTTGCATGTTTGTCATCAACAAAACAAACGAGACTGTATAGATTAAATATCGTAATATTTGCACTAACATAACCCAAACTATCTATCTTGTACATCGATGCACCATATCGAATGTACACCCTTGGCACCTTTCACTAATGCCTTCAACACGAACTTTCGGCACCTTTCACTAATGCCTTCAACACAACACTTCTATGGAGGGAGAAAAGAACTATAAAGGAATTTTGAAGAATGAATGTGTGCATGCTCCCCCTTGACGGTTGCTCCCTTTTTAAGGGCGTCAAGTATTTTAGGAAGATAAGACGAAAGTATTGCAAAATTTGCAATGTTTTGGCTTTGACGAAAGCTCCCCTTTATTGAGGACGTCAAGTGCTCCTAGTGTGTTTTGAGAATCTACAAAACAAAAAATTAGTGAAAAAATATATTCGTCATTGGACGAGTAAGTCATATGATGTACTTTGCAGATGCTCGACAGAAGCTGCCCCTAGCTCGAGGGCGTCAAGAAGAACCTAAAAAAAATAAGTAAACCTCGTCCGAAGACAAGTGTGCCATATACAAACCCATGTATATGAGTGAACCAACAAAGAAAAAATTAGTGTAAAATTTCGTCCATATATAGGCTAGAATCCTATACACATCAAAGTGTATATATATGAACCTACAAAGAAAGGATTAGTGTCAAAAAGAGAATAATCCTACTACTTGCATCATAGTGGTTGGTTTAGAGGTTGTAAGGTTGTTCAAGGTAAGAAAATAAATGTATTTGGGGATGAGACACATTTCATTACGAAATTCACTTGGATTTTGACAACATAGATGTTTGTGGAGGATGGTTGAGTGACCATGAATTGTAGTGGTAGTGAGACACTTGTAGAATGTGGTTGACACAAGTAGCTTGTGGTTTGAGGTTGTGGTTGACACAAGTAGGATGTGGTAGAATATGAAACATACTTCATCACGTAGTTCATGAACTAGACCTTGGACACGATGATAATGATAGAAATCATCATTATGACTTAGAGGTATGGAAGTTGTGGTAGAGGTGATGAGAGGTCAAGTTTTACTAGGTAATAAAGTGACTCAAGAGTAGCAAGGGATGGTGATGAAAGGTATCAAGGTGACTCTTTTTGTTGACTCGGTTGATGATTCAATAGAGGTTGTAGACATGACGACTTTGTGACTAGTGACAAAAGTGGAGGAAGATGGTTAGGATGATGCAAGATTAGGAATAAAAAAAATGCACGAATGAGCACAACTTGACTTAATGATGAAATCGACCATTGTCAACCTACAAGAATCTAAATGAGTTAGTACAAAAGGAAAACATTTATACAAATGGAGAAATTGTTGACATAATATCATGAAAAGAAAAGAAAGAACACGTAAATAATCACATAAATGCAACTCATTTATAAACATATAAGAAACTGATAATCCTAAGTGTTGAACAAGTGTTTGAGTGGAAAAAGGAAATTTGAAATGATTATCTCAAGAGATAATGTACCTTCTGTTCCCCGGTGCCACCGGTTCCCTCACTAGAGGGATTCGGCTAGCTTTAGTCCAGGGATCCGGCTAACAGATGAGGCGAAACGAAGGTGATTGGATTCTAGCAAGGTCTAGCACCTACATATCCTAAGTTACTTAGTCTATTAAGTGTCTTACATGGCATGAGACCTAAGTGGTCAAGACTAATGAGTGAGGTTTGTCAATGATGGCTTTTGTGGGGAAAATGGAGTTTTAGAAACACAAATAAGTGATCATGGATGACACTAAGTGTTTTGAGGATGGCTAATGATCATAGAGACTAGATGGTGATCAAAGGAAAATTTAGAAAAATCCTTGAAAATCACAAGAAATGAAAAAGTAGTTTTTAGAGTATTTTAAGGTAGAGATGACTAAAATCAATTTGTCAAAATTGAGAGAAATATCAAACTAGGTATTTTGAGATGATTGGAACAATGTGTAAACATTGGAGCGGAAAGATGGTGAGTTTTGAAGTAATGATAAATCAAAAATACTTTGAATGTGATCCTAAGTCATCTATGAGTGAATGTGAGATCAACTGAGCCTAAGGAAAGTTTAAGTGATCCTAATGTAGCATGTTTAACTAGTCCAATAAGGCCTGGAAGGTTGGATTGATGCAAGTAGGCTAAAAATGAACTTCTGTCCACCCGGATCCCACGGATCCTTCACTTGAGGGATCCGTCTAGTTATATCTAAGGGATCCGACGTCTGAGACAGATTTTCTTAACAGAATAGTTGCAAAATTTTGCTCTATGTTTCGAATTTTGAAACCAATGATTTCTACAGCAAGCATGCATATATACAAGTTAAGCATAGCAAGGAGAGCAAGTAGAAATAACATATAGGCAATCAAATGAGATTGAGCTCACAATTAACACAGAGGTTTAGCAAACTTAACAAGCACTATTCAAGAAACCCAAAACAGATTTATGGTCTAGATTAGTAAATCATTTACACTAACAATGACATGCAAGGTATGTGTCTAGAAAGAAAAGAGCACATGATGGTGTTCAAGACAAAAGAGTTGTGAGGTGCTAGTTTAGGACAATCTAGACTATCTTTAGATCCAAAAGGTGGAGTTGTTATTTGTGGAGATGAAGGAATTGTGTTTAGAAGAGTAAGTGTTGGATTTACAAAGGCTTGAAGCAAGTACCGTTTTGTGAGTTGGTTTTAGCTAAAAGATGTTTGCCTATGTGTTGGTATTTGAAGAGTAAGAAGCATATGTATATGCGTCCTTAAGAAAGTGAATTGTTTTAGAAGGTTGTTTTGGTCAACGGAAGCAATGAACTATATATAGTTATTATGGATGGTGATTAGCATACAATGAGCTTCGTCCATGAAGTCATGTAGCTCTTCTCGATCAAAGCAAGATAATTGCTTGATAAGGCAAGTGGTTGTGATTAACTAAAAGAAAAATTAATTTTACAACTTGTTTGATTAATAATCCTAAGACAATGCAAAGTATTTCCATTGTAAACTTACTTTAGGAAAACATTGGAGTATAAATTTCTCAAGTGAGAGAATGAATATGAGACTATTACTAGCGGAGCTCAATTACGGCTAAACACGACCATTTTTACGTGCGATTCCACATACCCAACTTCTATCAAGGAAGCAATTCAACCGTTAGGTCAAAATGAGTTTATAGTGCAATAATTTCTCCAGTATTCATTCTCAAGTTAGGAAAATTTATATTCCTACAATGGCATATCGAAGAGTAACAATGATGATACTTCGCTTCATTTTTTATTAATATTATGCCTGAAGAAACTAATGTGACGAAGGTGTCATGTTTAAATATAAAAATTTAAAGTTTTCCATATGATGAACAAAAATGGTTGGATGAGCTAGTTCAACATATGTTGTTGGAAAGCTCGAGTTTGGATTTTCGGATATGACCAATTATGTTTGCGTTGCAAAATAATTTACTTGAGTATATCGGATGAAATAATCAAGTTGTCAATCCTACTATGAAGCTTGGAAAGCGATCATGAAAAATAAAATGGGAGAGTACATCATCAACACAAGTGTAGGTTATGATCCGATGTACATTCTTGTTGTTTTTAGAAAACGACACAAGAAAATATGAAATCAAGAAATCATGTAAGCACATAAAACATTTATGTTGCACACATGACAAACTTAATCAAGAAGCCATTTAGTGTATTACACGTTTTAAACATTTTTCAACTAATATGACTTATCTAAGTATTTAAACTAACATTTTCGACACAACTAGATGTTATCCCAAACACTCCTTCAAATAGCACATTGATTTGTAGAATATTACTAAATCGACAAACAAAAGAATGAATAGCAAGGTAAGGAAACCACATATGTTATTCAATCAAACAAGTACAAAAGCTATTTGAGATAATCAAATAATCAAGTAATGCAAGGTAAGACAATTAATCATTTAACATAGCATACGAAAGTTCTTTTCATCGCTTTGTGTTAAATATAAACATGTATACCAAGCTTGATTACTATCTTATATATTTATAAATATGATCAAAACCTCAATTTCAAAAGAGGGCACATTGTTATTCAAAGACGAAAACATCCGTCTCCAATTAGATCAAAAGTTTGTGCAAAGTTATGACCGAAAAATGACTTTCTATAATAAATCAATGATTCTGTAAATTTTTATTTTGAATCAGTTTATGAAATCATTTTTAGATGAAAGTAGACTCAAATACCTTTCAAACGATAGGTGGCACGACTTCTTCGGACTTACGGTTAATTAGTTATGAATTTTTGAAATTTAGACAAAAAATGTCTTCTGTACCACGGATCCGCCGGATCCCTTCCAAAAGGGATCCGCGAATCTGACACAAATTTACAAAAATGCATGTTTTGATCCGACGAAAAGGTTTAACCTTTGTAGACTTTTTAGTGAAGTTATATAACCCATTTTAATCTTTATTCAAGCTTGATTAACAAGATATCTAACAACAAAACTTTAAAGACAAAAATCAACAAAACACTTTTCATATTATGCTTGACTTCATCAAAAATTTGATACAAGGACCTTGCACGTTTTGAAAACCATTTGTTTTTAAAAACTAGAGCCAACCCGCTCTGATACCAATTGTGGAAAACATAGAGGGGGGGTGAATACGTTTCCGTTTAGACTTAAAAATTTTGTATCAATTATAGTATAGACCATTGCATTTGCTAATCTCGACGCGAGGATGCATTTAACACATTACGGCATGTAAGGCCAACCCCTTAATATCACATAAGATTCCGCAAAATTAATGGTTCATTATAAATCAAGTTTCACCATTATTAGTCCGGTTGCTTTTTCTTGATCAAGCGTGTCATAATATGTAAAGTGTTAAATATAGTTTATGACTATATGAAAGACCAAGTATGCATCACAAACATAGACATCAACCACATAGACAATAAACAATATAAAGCAAGAATAAAAGTAAAGCGATAAGTAAAAGGATAGACAAACCAACACGAGGATTTATAGTGGTTCGGTCACGAAGCTCCTCTTCGCCATACTTCACTCCCCGAGTCACCTACTCGAGAGTTACTTCACTAGATCAACAAACTCCATTCTCGTGGAGAAAACCTTACACAACGTCGCTTACACTTTTTGGTACAAATCTAAATACCGAGTTCTTCCACAGGTAGAACCAAACGTATCACAACGTCGCCTACACTTTATCCGGTACAAGGCTAGATACCGGGTTCTTCCACGAGGTAGAACCAAACCTATCACAACGTCACCTACACTTTATCCGGTACAAGGCTAAATATCGGGTTCCATTACAAAGGAGGAACCATTACCCGACCAACACGACACATCTATGACACCCGTTATGTTTTGTAGCCCAACATAACAAACCTTGTGTTTTATGGCACAAACACATAAACCATCTAATCTAGTTATAGATACAAGAATATGATACTAGACAATATCCAAGACAATGATTCTAATGGATATGAAATCCTAAACCAAACATCAAGAACACAAATCATGATGTAGTTAGTCTTCCATGAATGAAGATGACAAGTTTCCCAAGCTTGTTGTAGAAGATCTTCATGTGCTTGTATGCTTGTGATGGGTATTCAATTCAGTAGGTAAGGATGCAAGATCTCTAGGCTTGCTTTGGAGGATCACTTCAGGAGTATGCTTACAATAAATGAAAGTTAGAAGCATTATGATCATATGAGATGAGGGTGGTTTACATGTTTCATAATGATCAAAATATGTTTGAAATGGTGGAGAGAAACTATGTGTGAAAGTGTGAAGAAATGGTAAGTAGTGGTTTGCTATTTATAAGCAAAAAGACCAAGACAAGCTATTGCCCCAAGGATCCTTTCTGAGAGGGATCCGGCCCTTGTAATCCAATGGATCCGTGGGTAATTTGAGGGATCCGTGGGACGCTCCTCATTATCCATGGGGGTCATGGGTCATGGGTATGAGCCTTGAGTGGCCTCCAAGGTACAATGTATCTAGACATTGGGTCATGGGTCTTTGATTATGGATCATGGTATTTACCCAATACTTTTACTTTTGTTTATGTATGTAAGTACTTAAGTGTTTTATATAAACTATTTAACTAAACATGTTTAATGGTTTGTTATGGGTTTGATAATAACGCAGCATAACAAACATGTACGAACCTGTGTTGTAGCATACAAGGACTTGAGTCGTCGAGAGGTGTTGAGAGTATGTTGAGACAAAATTCAATTACAAGTAACTTATACATTTTACGTTATGTATTACAAGTTGCATGTTTGTCATCAACAAACAAACGAGACTGTATAGATTAAATATCGTAATATTTGCACTAACATAACCCAAACTATGTATCTTGTACATCGATGCACCATATCGAATGTACACCCTTGGCACCTTTCACTAATGCCTTCGACACGACCCTTCGACACCTTTCACTAATGCTTTCAAGACAACACTTCTATGGAGGGAGAAAAGAACTATCAACCAGATACACTTCGGTGGTCTTGATGATGACAAAGCTTAGCAACTCATGACCTTGAGCTTGCACGTCTTCAAGAGGTGGTGATCTCGCCTTTAAGAGGAACCTAGAGAATCACACAAACATAAAACTACATAGAATGATCCTTTGGATTAGAGGTGAGAGATGTTACAATACTGAGAGAAAGTATGTGTAAAAGTAGTAATGAGTAAGAGAGAAATGGCTCACTAATTATAACAAAATTGTCTAACTGTCCCACGGTTCCCACCCCAGAGGGATCCGGCTAGTGCAATCCTTGGGATCCGGCTAACAGATGAGGTTAAACGAAGGTGATTGGATTCTAGCAAGGTCTAGCACCTACATATCCTAAGTTACTTAGTCTATTAAGTGTCTTACATGGCATGAGACCTAAGTGGTCAAGACTAATGAGTGAGGTTTGTCAATGATGGCTTTTGTGGGGAAAATGGAGTTTTAGAAACACAAATAAGTGATCATGGATGACACTAAGTGTTTTGAGGATGGCTAATGATCATAGAGACCAGATGGTGATCAAAGGAAAATTTAGAAAAATCCTTAAAAATCACAAGAAATGAAAAAGTAGTTTTTAGAGTATTTTAAGGTAGAGATGACTAAAATCAATTTGTCAAAATTGAGAGAAATATCAAACTAGGTATTTTGAGATGAATGGAACAATGTGTAAACATTGGAGCGGAAAGATGGTGAGTTTTGAAGTAATGATAAATCAAAATACTTTGAATGTGATCCTAAGTCATCTATGAGTGAATGTGAGATCAATCGAGCCTAAGGAAAGTTTAAGTGATCCTAATGTAGCATGTTTAACTAGTCCAATAAGGCACCGAAGGTTGGATTGATGCAAGTAGGCTAAAATGAACTGCTCACCCGATCCCACGAATCCTTCACTTGAGGGATCCGTCTAGTTATATCTAAGGGATCCGACGTCGAGATGATTTTCTTAATGTAATAGTTGCAAAATTTTGCTCTATGTTTCGAATTTTGAAACTAATGATTTCTACAGCAAGCATGCATATATACAAGTTAAGCATAGCAAGGAGAGCAAGTAGAAATAACATATAGGCAATCAAATGAGATTGAGCTCACAATTAACACAGAGGTTTAGCAAACTTAACAAGCACTATTCAAGAAACCCAAAACAGATTTATGGTCTAGATTAGTAAATCATTTACACTAACAATGACATGCAAGGTATGTGTCTAGAAAGAAAAGAGCACATGATGGTGTTCAAGACAAAAGAGTTGTGAGGTGCAGTTTAGGACAATCTAGACTATCTTTAGATCCAAAAGGTGGAGTTGTTATTTGTGGAGATGAAGGAATTGTGTTTAGAAGAGTAAGTGTTGGATTTACAAAGGCTTGAAGCAAGTACCGTTTTGTGAGTTGGTTTTAGCTAAAAGATGTTTGCCTATGTGTTGGTATTTGAAGAGTAAGAAGCATATGTATATGCGTCCTTAAGAAAGTGAATTGTTTTAGAAGGTTGTTTTGGTCAACTAAGCAATGAACTATATATAGTTATTATGGATGGTGATTAGCATACAATGAGCTTCGATCCATGAAGTCATGTAGCTCTTCTCGATCAAAGCAAGATAATTGCTTGATAAGGCAAGTGGTTGTGATTAACTAAAAGAAAAATTAATTTTACAACTTGTTTGATTAATAATCCTAAGACAATGCAAAGTATTTCCATTGTAGACTTACTTTAGGAAAACATTGAGTATAAATTTCTCAAGTGAGAGAATGAATATGAGACTATTACTAGCTGAGCTCAATTACGGCTAAACACGACCATTTTACGTGCGATTCCACATACCCAACTTCTATCAAGGAAGCAATTCAACCGTTAGGTCAAAATGAGTTTATAGTGCAATAATTTCTCCAAGATTCATTCTCGAGTTAGGAAAATTTATATTCCTACAATGGCATATCGAAGAGTAACAATGATGATACTTCGCTTCATTTTTATTAATATTATGCACGAAGAAACTAATGTGACGAAGGTGTCATGTTTAAATATAAAATTTAAAGTTTTCCATATGATGAACAAAATGGTTGGATGAGCTAGTTCAACATATGTTGTTGTAAAGCTCGAGTTTGGATTTTCGGATATGACCAATTATGTTTGCGTTGCAAAATAATTTACTTGAGTATATCGGATGAAATAATCAAGTTGTCAATCCTACTATGAAGCTTGGAAAGCGATCATGAAAAATAAAATGGGAGAGTACATCATCAACACAAGTGTAGGTTATGATCCGATGTACATTCTTGTTGTTTTTAGAAAACGACACAAGAAAATATGAAATCAAGAAATCATGTAAGCACATAAAACATTTATGTTGCACACATGACAAACTCAATCAAGAAGCCATTTAGTGTATTACATGTTTTAAACATTTTTCAACTTATATGACTTATCTAAGTATTTAAACTAACATTTTCGACACAACTAGATGTTATCCCAAACACTCCTTCAAATAGCACATTGATTTGTAGAATATTACTAAATCGACAAACAAAAGAATGAATAGCAAGGTAAGGAAACCACATATGTTATTCAATCAAACAAGTACAAAAGCTATTTGAGATAATCAAATAATCAAGTAATGCAAGGTAAGACAATTAATCATTTAACATAGCATACGAAAGTTCTTTTCATCGCTTTGTGTTAAATATAAACATGTATACCAAGCTTGATTACTATCTTATATATTTATAAATATGATCAAAACCTCAATTTCAAAAGAGGGCACATTGTTATTCAAAGACGAAAACATCCGTCTCCAATTAGATCAAAAGTTTGTGCAAAAGTTATGACCGAAAATGACTTTCTATTATAAATCAATGATTCGTAAATTTTATTTTGAATCAGTTTATGAAATCATTTTAGATGAAAGTAGACTCAAATACCTTTCAAACGATAGGTGGCACGACTTCTACGGACTTATTAATTAGTTATGCATTTTGAAATTTAGACAAAAATGTCTTCGTACCACGGATCCACGGATCCCTTCCAAAAGGATCGCGAATCGATATGATTTACAAAATGCATGTTTTGATCCGACTAAAAGGTTTAACCTTTGTAGACTTTTAGTGAAGTTATATAACCCATTTTAATCTTTATTCAAGCTTGATTAACAAGATATCTAACAACAAAACTTCAAAGACAAAAATCAACAAAACACTTTTCATATTATGCTTGACTTCATCAAAATTTGATACAAGGACCTTACACGCTTTGAAAACCATTTGTTTTTAAAACTAGAGCCAACCCGCCTCGATACCAATTGTGGAAAACATAGAGGGGGTGAATACGTTCCGCTTCGGACTTAAAACTTGTGTATCAATTATAGTATAGACCATTGCATTTGCTAATCTCGACGCTGAGGATGCATTTAACGATTCTGCATGTAAGGCCAACCCTTAATATCACATAAGATTCCGCAAAATTAATGGTTCATTATAAATCAAGTTTCATCATTATTAGTCCGGTTGCTTTTTCTTGATCAAGCGTGTCATAATATGTAAAGTGTTAAATATAGTTTATGACTATATGAAAGGCGATGAGTGTCTAAATACTCATCATTTTGTACTATATAAACCGCAAAATCATCTCGAAAACACTCGAAACACATCAAAATGATCAAAATATTACAAATCGTTGTTTTATGTGTTTTAAATGCAAAAATATCAAAATCGATGAAAACGTATCAAATTTGCAAAATTGGCGCTTTAGTCCCCAAGTATCAAAAATTGTCAAAAACAGTCCCTGGTAAATCAAAATAAAGAAAAATGTCATTTAAGGTCCATGGGATTCAAAAGTTGTCAAAACAAGTCCTTGAAATCAAAAATTGCAAAATTACAACTTAGGTCCCTCAAGTTTTGAAAATGTCAAAAATAGTCCTTGGAAATTTGAAAAAGTCTATTTTGGTCCTTGTACTATTTAAGCTTGTCAAGATTGGTCCTTTTGATAGCATTGGAAAAAGTTCAAGTTGAGTCCCCAAGTTTGGATAAATTACATTTTGGTCCTCATATCTAACTTTAACCATACGGACCTTGTACTAAACTAAGCCCAAAATCCAATCCACTAAACCTTGGCCCAACTAAAGCCCAAAACCCAACCCGTTTAATATTTAAAATTTGTGGTCAACGAAAGTCAAATGGAGAAGAAACCGCCAACCACTGCTCCTCACCTCTCCCACTCGATTTCCCAAAACCGCTTGGTTTTCCTCATTTTCAACCCCCCTCCTCACCTATCCATTCCCCTTTGTCCCCTCCACCTCTACATACACCCAAAACCCATTAATTAATTGATACCAACTCAAACCTGCTAATGAGACTTTTGGCGCCAAAATGACATATGGCACATGAGAGAGATCCAATGGCTGGGATTTGGTGGGATAGATTCAGAGCAAGTGGGAGAGCAGTTTGGCATATAAAAGTGGAAGAGAGAAGCATGAGAGAGTAGTAGTTAGTATAGTTTTATTTTTCATTATGTCGTTTTAATAATCTCATGTTTTACAGTTTATGTTTAAGTTTTTAAATGCTTTGTAATCTCATGTTAGTGTAATAAAAACATATTGCCAGGTTCAATTTCAAGTTTTAGTTTACATATCAAGTTTATGCAAATTTGGAGCAAAAATCTCAAAATTGGCATTTGTTGTTTATGGTTGTTGTTTTGAGCTCAATAAGCTTATATAAGCTCTTAGTTACTGCTTAAGCCAATGAAACCATTTATAGCTCGCTTTAAAGTTTTAACTCAAAATTCTCAAAATACCAAAAAATTAGTGTAAATTCAAAAATCATGGAATGATGATCAAGAGTCAAGCAGAGTGGAATTGAACTGCTATTGGGTTTAGAGCTTCTTGGGAAGCAATAAGTGTGATCTCGGTTCTCGGTTCTTTGTTTTGAGCTTTAACTCATTTTGTAATGCTTTTAAATTTGCGCTTCTTAGTTTAAGTGCTTGAATAGTATTAATTTTAGTTCCAATCTGCTTTTATTATAGTTAATGTAAGTTACTTAATAGAATTCTTAGTATAAATACTTATTTTAGTAACTAAAGCTTCAAAATGTCTTTAACAAGGGTGTTTGGTTTTGACTGCATATCATCCTTTAGGTGTATGCGATGGTAGTTTTGTTGTTTCATGCTTGTTAAACTTATTTGAGTCCATTCAGGTCTTTAACTTGTACCATATAAGCTCAAAGTCAAAATCAATTTATATCGCCTCATATGTCTATCATTAGATTTTCAATGATCCAAAGCTTATTTTGTGTTAGGATAACATGTGTGTAGCTTGCAGTAGGTTTCATTAATCTAGTAACAGCTATATCAGTCCTTAAATCTTGATCAAACCTCAACTTAGTCAACATTTTGGTTTTGTGAAAAAGTCAAAATTGCATAAGTGTCAGTTTTGGCCAACATGGGAGGATTTTTCATGCACTCATTTCTGGGTCAATGCAAGTGAAAATTGTATATTTAAAAACCTCAGCTGGTCTTGTTTCTTATTAGCATTTTTCCAGAATTTTATCAAATTTTTAGAAGCTCCTAATGAGCTTGTCTTTAGGGTCTTAGTTGCCCTGTGCAACTGAGACAATTGACACTGACTCTGCACAGTTTGTGCAGAGCTTGTATCTAGCTCAATAAAGCTCACTGTGGTCTCTTCTTTGGTTTACAAACTCTCAACCAGGTCTAGTATAAGTTGCAAGTTTTAGTTTTTGGGTGCTAGCTTATTTGAGTGCTTTTACTTGGGCTTAAAGTAGGCACCTTATCACTGTTTTGCATACATAAGCTCATCTCATCAAATCCTTTGAGCTTGTAATTTAGAAGTGTAGGATAGTTGTTTTAAGTTTTATTTTGGTTCTTTTAGCATTTTAGAGCTTCTGATTTGGTTTGGTGCTTTTTAGTTTCCATTTGCTTATTGGAAGTGCTTATTTTTAAGCTCATTCCACATCAGTTTCCTAATCCTCCACATAAGCACCTGTTTTAACATTTTTCTTATGTTCCTAATATTATTTTATAGTTTTCCTGAAATTTTCAGATTTTTCTAAGTTGTTTTGCTATTTTTCTTAATTTAAATTAGTTTTTAATCCTTTTAAATAGCTTTTAATACAAATAATTAAGAAAAAGTTCCAAAAAATAATTTTTCAATTTTCTTAAGTTTAGATAAATGTAAAAAGCTTAAAAAGTATTTTTCCATAATTTTCTTAGTTTAAAAAGTATTTTTAGCATTTTAATTAGTTTTAAATAGTTTTAAATTAATAATAAATACATAAAAGTCTAAAAATATATTTTCAGTTTTAAAATTAGTTTTATCATATTTTAGATTTTCCTAAGTCTTTATTTTATTTTTCTAACCTTATTTTGTATTTTCTTTAATTTTAGAGTATTTATTAAATAGTTAAATTAGTTTTTAATTAATAATAATTAGATAATTAGTTGTAAAAATAATTTTCTTTTTCTATAAATTTTCTTTTATCATTAGGTTTGTAAAAATGTATTTTTCATATTTTTAGGACTTATATTGTGTAAGTCTCACTTTTTATTTTGCACGTTTACGTTATTTTTATTTTAAACGTAAGTTTTAAGTTTTAGGTTTTAAACGTTCATCACTTTAAATATAGTGATAGCGTTTATTTAATATCTTTTATCTTTTTAATTTTCTTAATTTGTATTTAAGTCGCTTTAATTTTTAAACTTTTTCAGTAGTGTAATATTCAATCTAATCCTTTCTGATCGCTATCATTAGTGATCATTCTATCGTCTGAATCAGTGTTGTACACACCATTGAGTCTCCGTGGGACATAACGACCCGGAATTCACTATATCTCTCGATCTTCATTGTATTTGCGTCTGTTGTTTAAGCTGTTAGACTTGACGGTTCACCACGATCAAAATTACCTAGGCCACACGGGAGGCTTTAGCGTGTGTTTAGCCTTTTCGATCCATTCTTGTGCATACCCCATCATTTGTAAAAAAAAATTTTGTAAAGTTATCGGAAAATCCAAAGTTCATTAACACTTTTCCTAAAGTGTTAAAACGCCAAAAATATTTTAGGTGTTTGTTTTTATCATCATGTTTTTCAAAAACACCAAAATATTCCTCTTTACCCTCCTACCTTTTGATTCTTCATTTCTTATCCTCCGAAAACCTTTGATTCTTTCTATGTCTTATCCTCACCCTCTTGGTTGTCAATGGTGTGGTGGTCCTTATAATGGTGGCAATTGCCCCGGTTGTAGCGTGGTGGAATCGTGGAAACGGGTCCGTCATAACCAAGATCCCTATTCCTACCATAACACGATCGATTCATTCCATCGCCTACCACACCGTGATACTCAGCAGTTTCTTGTTGTAGTACCGTGGTGGTTCTCATTCCATTCGATTGTCAATCGTGAAACACGCTTGTCTCATGAAAGGGTTCCCGATAACAATTATGACTACAACACATACCACTCACAACCACATCGCTTTCTGTGTTGTGAGTATTATGGAGGTCCTCACTCTAGCTCGGATTGTAAAACAAGGAATCCATTTCCTTGTAACAATTACGACTCTTCGTATAAAGACCAACCTCCACAAGTACCAAATGATTCAAGCGACTCCTCATGAAACTACGGCGCACCTTCTATCAAGACTCGAGTTATTAAAAGAACTTAAGGAGGAGTCGGCTATGTCCTCCCAAGATAATCCAAATGAGAAATCCATGGAAGTCTTGTTAGTCAAGAATGGTCGCTAAATTAGATTCCCAATTGCCTTTGAACAACTGTTTGGGAATCAATTAAAAGAAAAAGCGACCGGATCTATCTCGATTCCGTTTCATTCCTCGATGACGATGATGATGAAGATATCCTTGATATCCTACAATTTTATAACAGTTCATCAAGTTCATCCGTTGAAACTCCTTCCATGAAAAATCGGAGAGAAGACTATGATGGAATTACTAGCGGAAGAACAAATGTTAAGTATAAAACATATGTATGCTAGTCCTTCTAAACTCCTCGCCTATTGTTATCACACCGATATTCCCACTCACCTCTAAACATGGGGATGAGCATCTTGACACTGTTCACGAAAAGGAATCGGACGAATTTATAAAGTCTAGTGTTGAGGACCTTGTCCCAATCCCGAGAGAGTCACAGGGAGCTATTGAACATATGTGTGATATCCCTTCCCCTCTTGAGTGTTCAAATGATCAATTTGAGACTTTCTCCGATTTCAGCGATGATTGTAAATCTTATGGAGACATCGAGTATGTTGAGGCATCACTTCCACAATCTGATGCTGATCCCCTTCTTGAGGAGTTCTCCGGTGAACTCACTCACATCACTCCACTTTCATCGGAAAGTGACAATGATCTCTTTGATTTCGAAGCCGATCTTGGAGAAACTAGAAGTCTCTTATACAATGATCATTCACTCATTTCTTGTCCTATTTCCGACTCTTCCATTCCTTCTCTCACCCGTATGAGGAAGATGACAACTTTGGAAGGAGGTCGATGATTTTCTTAGTGATGAGTCGATTCCAACAGAATTGACAATACTTACTTTGATTCGGAGGAGACATCCTTTTCTTGAAAATGTTGATCAAGAACCGTTTCAGCTCTCCTCCCGGAAATTTTGTTACCAATCACCATACAAGCTTCAAATTTAAGCTTAAAATGTCAAAATGGTGATTTGCTTTTCTCGATGAGGAATGGACATGCATTGTTATGCACATATTTATTCCATTCTTCACAAATGGTGTGGTTGCTCTTTCCCTTTCTCCTTCTGAATGAGGACACTATTTTTGATCCCGGCATTTTCAATTATCATTTTGAGCCGGTTCTCTATATCTCGTCGGTGTGGAACTTTCACGTGCTTCAAATGTTTGTCCAAACATCTTGAATGAAAGTCCGATGGAGATTGTTTCTTCCACTTTGCTTCCCATGAACCAATGAATTGGGTCGAGTCGAGCTAGCGACTCGGAAACCAAAAACAAGAGTAAACACCATATGGGTTTTCACCCATATTTCGTCTTTCACCCCTTTCTACCACCTAAGTGTGGGGTGATGCCCACATGTTGTATATATATAAGTTTTCTAAAAAAAAAAAAAAAAAAAAAAAAAAAAACAAACTTTCTAAATAATGGCCGTAGTATTTCCTTTTACGTTCTTTGTTTCGCATAACCTTGACTTTGAATATTGAGGGCAATATTCATTTCTAAGTGTGGGGGAATTTCATAATTTCATATATTATACCACCCAATTCCCGTTTTGGCCAAAATTTTTTTTGGAGTAAGTGTTTTACACTTTCTCAATTGGTTATCATCCGCCATGTTTGATAAACTAAAGGATTGGCTAATCCAGAGCAAACGGCTCTTGGTAAAGATATATCAAACCGCTTATATGGCTTGCAATTTGCCTAAAATTGTATGGTTCTCAACTCACCATATCCTAAAAAGTGAAGAGTTGGCTAGCCCGCAAGGTTATGGCTTGTGGTAAAGGCGATGGAAAATCCATAATTGGTAATCACTCACCAAAGATAATGTTGATAATTTATCTAAGAGTTGGCTAGTCCGTATGGCACGGCTTCGGTAAAGACAAAATCAAACCGTTGAAAGTCGGTGGTTTGCTCAAAATCACATGGTTATCGGTGTACCATGGTTCTTACTTGAACTCGAAACATTTGGCTACTCCAAGTGATGGCTTTTGGTAAAGAGATAAAATCCATCAAGTTTTTCAAATCATTGCTAGGGACTAGCAATATCTCGATGGATTGAGATTGATGAGTGTCTAAATACTCATCATTTTTGTACTATATAAACCGCAAAATCATCCGAAAACACTCGAAACACATCAAAATGATCAAAATATTACAAATCAGTGTTTTATGTGTTTTAAATGCAAAATATCAAAATCGATGAAAACGATCAAATTTGCAAAATTGGCGCTTTAGTCCCCAAGTATCAAAATTGTCAAAACAGTCCCTCGTAAATCAAAATAAAGAAAATGTCATTTAAGGTCCATGGGATTCAAAAGTTGTCAAAACAAGTCCTTGAAATCAAAAATTGCAAAATTACAACTTAGGTCCCTCAAGTTTTGAAAATGTCAAAAATAGTCCTTGGAAATTTGAAAAAGTCTATTTTGGTCCTTGTACTATTTAAGCTTGTCAAGATTGGTCCTTTTGATAGCATTGGAAAAAGTTCAAGTTGAGTCCCTGAAGTTTGGATAAATTACATTTTTGGTCCTTGTTATCCTAGCCTAACCATACGGACCCTTGTACTAAACTAAGCCCAAAATCCAATCCACTAAACCTTGGCCCAGCTAAAGCCCAAAACCCAACCCCGTTTAATATTTAAGCTGTGGTCAACGAAAGTCAAATGGAGAAGAAAACCGCCAACCACTGTTCCTCTCCTCTCCCACCTCTGATTTCCCAAAACCAGTCTTGGTTTTCCCTCATTTTCAACCCCCCTCCTCACCTATCCATTCCCCTTTGTCCCCTCCACCTCTACATACACCCAAAACCCATTAATTAATTGATACCAACTCAAACCTGCTAATGAGACTTTTGGCGCCAAAATGACATATGGCACATGAGAGAGATCCAATGGCTGGGATTTGGTGGGATAGATTCAGAGCAAGTGGGAGAGCAGTTTGGCATATAAAAGTGGAAGAGAGAAGCATGAGAGAGTAGTAGTTAGTATAGTTTTATTTTTCATTATGTCATTTTAATAATCTCATGTTTTACAGTTTATGTTTAAGTTTTTAAATGCTTTGTAATCTCATGTTAGTGTAATAAAAACATATTGCCAGGTTCAATTTCAAGTTTTAGTTTACATATCAAGTTTATGCAAATTTGGAGCAAAAATCTCAAAATTGGCATTTGTTGTTTATGGTTGTTGTTTTGAGCTTAATAAGCTTATATAAGCTCTTAGTTACCTGTTTAAGCCAATGAAACCATTTATAGCTCAGTTTAAAGTTTTAACTCAAAAATTCTCAAAAATACCAAAAAAATTAGTGTAAATTCAAAAATCATGGAATGATGATCAAGAGTCAAGCGAGTGGAATTGAACTCGCTATTGGTTTAGAGCTTGGGAAGCAATAGGTGTGATCTCGTTCTCGTTTGTTGTTTTGAGCTTTAACTCATTTTGTAAGGCGTTTCTTTAAATTTGGCAGTTCTTAGTTTAAGTGCTTGAATAGTATTAATTTTAGTTCCAATCTGTTTTATTATAGTTAATGTAAGTTACTTAATAGAATTCTTAGTATAAATACTTATTTTAGTAACTAAAGCTTCAAAATAGTCTTTAACAAGGGTGTTTGGTTTTGACTGCATATCTGTCCTTTAGGTGTATGCAGTGGTAGTTTTTGTTGTTTCATGCTTGTTAAACTTATTTGAGTCCATTCCAGTCTTTAACTTGTACCTGTATAAGCTCAAAGTCAAAAATCAATTTATACTGCCTCATATGTCTATCTGTTAGATTTTCAACAGATCCAAAGCTTATTTTGTGTTAGGATAACATGTGTGTAGCTTATGAGGGTTTCATTAATCTAGTAATGACTATATCGGTCCTTAAATCTTGATCAAACCTCAACTTAGTCAACATTTTGGTTTTGTGAAAAGTCAAAATTGCATAAGTGTCGCTTTGGGCCAACATGGGAGGATTTTTCATGCACTCATTTCGGGTCAATGCAAGTGAAAATTGTATATTTAAAACCTCACTGGTCTTGTTTCTTATTAGCATTTTTCCGAATTTTATCAAATTTTAGAAGCTCCTAATGAGCTTGTCTTTAGGGTCTTAGTTGCCACATGCAATCGAGACACTGACATCGACTCTAGCACGGTTTGTGCAGAGCTTGTATCTAGCTCAATAAAGCTCACCGTGGTCTCTTCTTTGGTTTACAAACTCTCAACCGTGTCTAGTATAAGTTGCAAGTTTTAGTTTTGGGTGCTAGCTTATTTGAGTGCTTTTACTTGGGCTTAAAGTAGGCACCTTATCACTGTTTTGCATACATAAGCTCATCTCATCAAATCCTTTGAGCTTGTAATTTAGAAGTGTAGGATAGTTGTTTTAAGTTTTATTTTGGTTCTTTTAGCATTTTAGAGCTTCTGATTTGGTTTGGTGCTTTTTAGTTTCCATTTGCTTATTGGAAGTGCTTATTTTTAAGCTCATTCCACATCAGTTTCCTAATCCTCCACATAAGCACCTGTTTTTCCATTTTTCTTATGTTCCTAATATTATTTTAGAGTTTTCCTGAAATTTTCAGATTTTTCTAAGCTGTTTTGCTATTTTTCTTAATTTAAATTAGTTTTTAATCCTTTTTAAATAGCTTTTAATACAAATAATTAAGAAAAAGTTCCAAAAAATAATTTTTCAATTTTCTTAAGTTTAGATAAATGTAAAAAGCTTAAAAAGTATTTTTCCATAATTTTCTTAGTTTAAAAGTATTTTTAGCATTTTAATTAGTTTTAAATAGTTTTAAATTAATAATAAATACATAAAAGTCTAAAAATATATTTTCAGTTTTAAAATTAGTTTTATCATATTTTAGATTTTCCTAAGTCTTTATTTTATTTTTCTAACCTTATTTTGTATTTTCTTTAATTTTAGAGTATTTATTAAATAGTTAAATTAGTTTTTAATTAATAATAATTAGATAATTAGTTGTAAAAATAATTTTCTTTTTCTATAAATTTTCTTTTATCATTAGGTTTGTAAAAATGTATTTTTCATATTTTTAGGACTTATATTGTGTAAGTCTCACTTTTTATTTTGCACGCTTACGTTATTTTTATTTTAAACGTAAGTTTTAAGTTTTAGGTTTTAAACGCTCATCACTTTAAATATAGTGATAGCGTTTATTTAATATCTTTATCTTTTAATTTTCTTAATTTGTATTTAAGTCGCTTTAATTTTTAAACTTTTTCGAGAGTGTAATATTCAATCTAATCCTTCTCGATCGCTATCATTAGTGATCATTCTATCGTCTGAATCAGTGTTGTACACACCATTGAGTCTCCGTGGGACATAACGACCTGGGAATTCACTATATTCTCTGATCTTCATTGTATTTGCGTCTGAGCTGTTTTAAGTCTGTTAGACTTGACGGTTCACCACAGATCAAAGACCAAGTATGCATCACAAACATAGACATCAACCACATAGACAATAAACAATATAAAGCAAGAATAAAAGTAAAGCGATAAGTAAAAGGATAGACAAACCAACACGAGGATTTATAGTGGTTCGGTCACGAAGCTCCTCTTCGCCATACTTCACTCCCCGAGTCACCTACTCGAGAGTTACTTCACTAGATCAACAAACTCCATTCTCGGCGGAGAAAACCTTACACAACGTCGCTTACACTTTTTTCGGTACAAATCTAAATACCGAGTTCTTCCACGAGGTAGAACCAAACCTATCACAACGTCGCCTACACTTTATCCATTACAAGGCTAGATACCGGGTTCTTCCACGAGGTAGAACCAAACCTATCACAACGTCACCTACACTTTATCCGGTACAAGGCTAAATATCGGGTTCCATTACAAAGGAGGAACCATTACCCGACCAACACGACACATCTATGACACCCGTTATGTTTTGTAGCCCAACATAACAAACCTTGTGTTTTATGGCACAAACACATAAACCATCTAATCTAGTTATAGATACAAGAATATGATACTAGACAATATCCAAGACAATGAGTCTAATGGATATGAAATCCTAAACCAAACATCAAGAACACAAATCATGATGTAGTTAGTCTTCCATGAATGAAGATGACAAGTTTCCCAAGCTTGTTGTAGAAGATCTTCATGTGCTTGTATGCTTGTGATGGGTATTCAATTCAGTAGGTAAGGATGCAAGATCTCTAGGCTTGCTTTGGAGGATCACTTCAGGAGTATGCTTACAACAAATGAAAGTTAGAAGCATTATGATCATATGAGATGAGGGTGGTTTACATGTTTCATAATGATCAAAATATGTTAGAAATGGTGGAGAGAAACTATGTGTGAAAGTGTGAAGAAATGGTAAGTAGTGGTTTGCTATTTATAAGCAAAAAGACCAAGACAAGCTTTTGCCCCAAGGATCCCTTCTGAGAGGGATCCGGCCCTTGTAATCCAATGGATCCGTGGGCAATTTGAGGGATCCGTGGGACGCTCCTCATTATCCATGGGGGTCATGGGTCATGGGTATGAGCCTTGAGTGGCTTCCAAGGTACAATGTATCTAGACATTGGGTCATGGGTCTTGGATCATGGATCATGGTATTTACCCAATACTTTTACTTTTGTTTATGTATGTAAGTACTTAAGTGTTTTATATAAACTATTTAACTAAACATGTTTAATGGTTTGTTATGGGTTTGATCATAACGCAGCATAACAAACATGTACGAACCTGTGTTGTAGCATACAAGGACTTGAGTCGTCGAGAGGTGTTGAGAGTATGTTGAGACAAAATATAATTACAAGTAACTTATACATTTTACGTTATGTATTACAAGTTGCATGTTTGTCATCAACAAAACAAACGAGACTGTATAGATTAAATATCGTAATATTTGCACTAACATAACCCAAACTATGTATCTTGTACATCGATGCACCATATCGAATGTACACCCTTGGCACCTTTCACTAATGCCTTCGACACGACCCTTCGGCACCTTTCACTAATGCTTTCAAGACAACACTTCTATGGAGGGAGAAAAGAACTATCAACCAGATACACTTCGGTGGTCTTGATGATGACAAAGCTTAGCAACTCATGACCTTGAGCTTGCACGTCTTCAAGAGGTGGTGATCTCGCCTTTAAGAGGAACCTAGAGAATCACACAAACATAAAACTACATAGAATGATCCTTTGGATTAGAGGTGAGAGATGTTACAATACTGAGAGAAAGTATGTGTAAAAGTAGTAATGAGTAAGATATAAATGGCTCACTAATTATAATAAAATTGTCTAACTGTCCCACGGTTCCCACCCCATTGGGATCCGGCTAGTGCAATCCTTGGGATCCGGCTACTGGGTCAGCTTAGTCCGGATTTCGGGTTTCAAACCGGGTTATGGGTTATGGTTATGAACCATGGGTTATGGGTAATGGATTATGGATACCCAACAAGATGCAATGTACCTAGACATTGGGTTATGGATCTTGGGTCATGGGTCATGGATCATGGATCATGGATAAAGGCGATAAAGGCGATTGAACAAGTAAACCAAACACATACACACGTTAAGCTAATACCGGTTATGCGTAGAGAGTGAGTGAAAGGAATAAATTGAACAACCAACCCTCAAGTGAGGGTTATACAAGATTATTTATAGGCAAGGAGCTAGGGCAACACTCCCACTCCTTCCCTTTACCTTATTGGACATGGGCCTAAGCTTATGGGCCTTCTACATAAGCTTGACCTTAAACAAACATAAAGGCCATAATAAGCTACCTATTACATATGAGTAACAAACACTTGAATTAAGGTTTAGGAGTGATTCCAACAATCTCCCTCAAGTGTTGGTGATGAAAACGTGAAGGCGTTGATGTAATAGTAGCTTTGACGCCTTCGACATTCTTCTTTCTTGTGAGAAGAATTGCCTTGATTCAAACAATCTCCCGGTGTAGAGATAGTTATCTTTGAACATTTATGCTTTGACGTCATCTTTAACTTTGTTCTTTGATCATTGTTCTTTGTGATGAAAGTGATAGTATGTTGTAGTCTCGATCAATTACGCCTCAGTTCGCTTGTTGCTCCGGTGTCTCTACGTCATTATTCAACATGCTCACACGCTTTTGACGTTGGAATTTAATCGATGAAGTTCTTTAAGTCTTTAACTTTGTAGATTCTTTGATTTGACGAAGAATCATTTTGACTGTTGTGTTGCTTTTGGATAGAACTTCCATTAGTGATGATGTTGGCGTGAGCATGAGAAGAATCTGCACGATCATTCCGCTCCGAGCTTCCATAAGAAGAAAACATATAAACGGTTAGTAATAAGCGGATTCCGCACTTACAAGTTTGAACTTCGAGAGTGTTATGACATAGTGTGAAAACACAACTCTAATTCTCACAAAGGCCGCTCTCGAACCTGGAGTCCCACAAGTGAGATAACAAGATATACCAAGTACACCTACAGTTCATATGAGTCGTTGAGGTACAATCAAGCATCACCTCATGATTGTAGACCGTTTGAGACACACTAAGCGTAATCCACGGGAGTTACCAAAGTGACTGTTGTGGTTGTTTGATGTTGACCATGGCGTGAGTTTTCATTCAATCACCGAGGATCACATATGTGAACCTCTCATAAATGTTCTCGACAGATTGCCAAGATCCGTGAAGGACTCGATAACGCACTACCGATGTTCTTATTGTTGAACATCGAGTGATGAAATGTCAAGTGTACCTAAGAGATCTTTTGATGAATCTCGTAGCTCTAGACTCAATAGTGCGTTTTGGTTTTCCCGAGCGAAGACTAGGAGAGGGTCTCCTTCTTCAATACCGCCGATCTCTAAGAGAAAGCCAATAGTTTACGTAGGTTCCCTGTGAGAATGAAACAAGCTTCTTTTGAGAGAAACTTGAGTGGCTAAGAAGGTATAGTGCATGCGCCATCGGGTCCATGACGACTTATAATCTTCAATACCGGCGTCACTAAGTGACAACCAAGAGTATATGAATTGAACCCTGTATCGCCCTAAGTTGAATAATTTTGAGGGCTATTTCTTTTCACCCTTTTCTTTGCATTTCTTTTAATTCTTCAACTCCTTCTTTCTCCGATTCTCATTTTCTCCTTTTATAATCATACCTAAGGACTTCTAAGTACTAACTATTTGTGATGTCCTTGGGTAGATCCCTCCGACTCTGGCGGATCATAGGACTGTTATTCCTAACCTAGTCACCTTATCATTCCATGACTAACCTATGTTGCCATAAAACCAAATTTCAAGAAAATCTCTCAAAGGGTTTGTAAATGAAAACATGTTTGAACCATCGTGAGAGTTTTATCTTTTAGCGTAAATACTCCCCTCCACATGTGCTTTAGAGTTTTGACGAAATCGACAGTGAGGAAAGAGCGCGACTTTATGAATTGATCAACTCAAGATAGACAATCCCCATGAGACACGGTTACGTTGCATAGTTAAAGAGATACATTGTCAGCTTTTAGGTGACAACTAGCTCTAATAACTACCTTGAAGGTGTAGACAATCCTCGAAAGGTTGTCATACCCGTCAGAGTTCATGTCTACCAAGAGTTTCTCGAATGGTACTTTCTACTCGGACAAGTCCTTTGCGAGACACGTTTACATTACTAGCGAACTAGCTTGAAATTATTACCCGTCCCGGACAAGTCTTTTCGATTTACTAACAGTTTAGCACCGTCAATTCGTTGGTTAAGTCTATTACACAAAGATTCATTTGCATTTACACAACATATTTCTTATCACAAAATTTTCTCCCCCTCAAAAATGGCATATCAAATGTTATTTTTGAAAAGTTGAGAATAAATATGACCATTTCGAGTGTTACGGGAAGATGACCACTATGAACAATTTGTGAACAAAGTTATAATTCAAATACTCCCCCTCAACAAGTGATATAAACGGTTGAGGTTTTGAAAATCTTACGGGAAGTATTTGTTCTTCAAAGCAAACCCTTGAAAATGAAAGGTTTGATAGGTTTTACTCAAAATAAGAAGCTTCGCTCCTTTTATAAGGATTGTGGCAATCAAGCGCACCACGTGGTCCTTTCTTTGACAATTACGGGTTGTACACTATTATGTGTGCACAAGCCATAGACATATATAATCACACATCCAAATTTATAAAGAAGCGGTT
The DNA here is from genome assembly GCA_022545495.1 of Chrysanthemum lavandulifolium. NCBI lineage: Eukaryota > Viridiplantae > Streptophyta > Magnoliopsida > Asterales > Asteraceae > Chrysanthemum > Chrysanthemum lavandulifolium. Next base: position 130,273,922 of record CM040246.1, on the reverse strand, counting down.
CAAGGGTACCAGAAGTCCGAGATGTTGCCAGAGTGCGAGCAGGCGTTGATAGCCGGTGATGTTAATCTGGGTCGACCACCAACAAAGCTTTCCAATGTTTCGAGCGGATCCCTTCTATACAACCTTTCATCAATCATTTTGATGATCCTCCTCACATCCCTTCGATCTTGAGAATTCCATCGCTTAGGAGACCCAATCTTTTGTCGTATATCCTTCAACCTATAAGCCAATCCGTCCCTAACCATCTTCAAAGTGTGATCCCCAAACTTGTGAAGATCACTACACGCCATTAAGCAATTCCGTTGAAGTTCACTGCGTAAACGACGCCGAATGGTTTGGTTGATGAGTGTATATTGTGAGAGCGGTTGATGTCGGAAGATCGGCGAGGTGGAGTGAAGTTAACACGAGTCCGATATGATTCAACCGCAAGTTGGAGATCTTCTACACATTCTTTGATGACTATGCGTCGATGAAGATGAGCGGTGACTTGATGAATTCACGTTGTACTTCAGCTTGAAAATTGTCTCACGCGACCACTGCACTTTGGCAAGGTACATGTCTTCAATGTCGTTGATAGACAAATTCTCAAAGTCGACTTTAGAGAATGCATAATCCCGCTCATCTTGCCTTTTGACCACAATCTTCTTGAGAAAAGTGTAGTCCCATTTGGTCGAAAGATCAACGTGTTCGATGGCAACGATATCCTTAGTAATCGAACACCGCATGTTGAGACTTCGAACTGGCAGCTTCTATAGTAGATTCTTGGCGCTCCGGCCAATGATGAATCTCAGACATTGCATCTCGGTCGTATGCTTCCACTTTGTTGGAGAACAAGTGATTAGCTCTTTCCTCGATAGCTATGCGTTTGAGTATATTGTCATGGGAATGGAAGTGTCAAAGATGTAGCGATTTCTTGAGCCATCGCCACCATGTAGAAGAAATTCAAGTCTTTGTTGAAGAAATATCTTAATGGAATCCTAGGTTCATCCGGTTGGCCAATTGTTGGTAGAGGTTTTGACCGATCGTTGTAGTATGGAGGGTTGTCCCGTTTGGTGAAGTCGATGTTTGCTTCTCGGGTTGAGCCAATCCATGTTGTTAGACATAGCTCGAGCAATGTTTTCAAGGTGATATTCGACCTCGATGGCACTTTCTCGAGCTATCTTTCCACGGTTGAAAAGCTTCATTCTTGATTCGCCTCAACTCGGATTTCGTCATTGATGAGTGTCTAAATACTCATCATTTTGTACCATTTAGATCGCTAAAACATCTCGAAAACACTCGTAAATGTATCAAAATAATAAAATATCACAAATAAGTGTTTTATGTGTTTTAAATGCAAAATATCAAAACTGTGAAAACGATAAAGTTTGCATAATTGGCGCTTTAGTCCCCAAGTTTCAAAAGTTGTCAAAATAGTCCTGGTAAACCAAATAAAGAGAAATGTTATTCAAGGTCCCCGAAATATTCTAATTTGTCAAAAATGGTCCTTGAATAAATATTTTGTTAAATGGCGTAAAAGGTCCTCGAACTTTTGAAATTGTCAAGTTTGGTCCTCGAAAATTTGAAAATGTCAAAGCTGCCCTTGTACTATTGGAACTTGTCAATATTGGTCCCTTGTAACAAGTTTGAAAATTACAGATTGGTCCTTCATAATTTCAGATTGGCAACTTTAGTCCTTATCATTTACACTAAAACCAAACCCTTGTCAAAATACAATGAACCCGCCGCCACTTATACTTTCGACCCTCGACCCTTCCTGTTTTTGACCCCTGGTCAAACCACCCATCAAACATAACCTTCCTCCCATATGGTTTTCCTCCACTGATCGCAATGTCTGCGCAAATCCACCACCATCACCTCACTTTTTCCCTTATCTCTTCCACATCAACCCCTCATCATCACACCTCTCACCCCTAGTTGCGCCTAAAGGTCAACAAGTCAAATTGCAACTTTCCCGCCAAAATGATAAAAGGGCCTAGAGTCCACAAACTCTCCCATTGGCTCTCGTGTGGTGGGAAGTGATCGAGGAGGGTGTGGAAAGATTTTGAAGTATAAAGAGGAAGAAAAGGAAGAAAAAGAGGGTAGTTAGTTTTTAAATTTTCAATGTATGTCGTTTTTTCCTTAAACTGTTTTAATTAGCTTTTAAAATGTAATTCTAAGCCTTAATGTATTAAACTTTAATCACTTTATCATTATAATTCACTTTTGAGTATCAATTCAAGGTTCCAATTATATTTCATGTTTTGAGGTTCACTGTTGAAGATTTGATTTTCAAAATCTTGTTTTAAAGCTGGTAGTAGCTTATTTTTAAGCCATTACAAGCTCACATAAGTTCCTTATGGCTTTTTGATGAGCTTTGGAATCAGTTTTAAGCAATATTGCTCCATGGTCAATGAAAGTCAAACTGGTTGCATTTGGTTGTGGAAATGGATAATGGGGTGTTGCAGGATTTGGTTTTGGGTTGGAAATGGTTTGATATATTGATATTGGGTCTGGTTTAGCCTGTGACACCAAGTTGGATCGCCATGTAGTAACTTTCTCACTTTGCATTTTTAGCCTAATTTGCATAGTAAGCTTGTATCTGTTTCTGTGGTCATCTCTAGTTTTAACATGTTAATATAGTTGTACTTAGGTCATGTAAGCCTAGTTTGATCAATGGTATATGTCAGTTAGCAGCTTGGTCAGTATAATTTGCTTATCAGTTCATAAAAGTAGTGTTTGGATAAGGCTTCATAACTGTGATAGAGGCTTTATCCTTGGTTAGGATCTGTTTGTTTATGCTTGTGTACCCCTTATGTACTCATCTCTGTCTCATTTTGTGCCTGCAACCCTTGAAAGTCAAAATCTTCTCTTAACTGTTTTGTATGCTCAGCTGTTGAGACTTTGCTATATCAAAAACTTGTTTTGTGTTCCAAAATCTTAGAACTAGCTTATTTCAGTGTTATTTCATCCTAATAAATCATTATAAGTCCATAAATTAAGCTCAAAGTTGGAATAAGTCAAACTTTCAATTTTGTCAAAATAGTCAAAATTGCAAAATCTCAGTTTTGGCCTAGCTAGAAAGATTTTTAGTGAACTCATCTCTGGGTCAAAATCAGTGAGACTTGTGGTTTTAAAAAGTTCACTTGGTCTAGTTTATGGTTGTGATTTTTGTCAAATTTTGTAAATTTTTCTTAAGCCCCAAACTAGCTTGTTAAAATGGTACCAAATCCCCTATGCAGGGCATCAAGTCTGCACAGGGGTTATGCAGAGTTTGCAGAGCTTGTACAAAGCTTAGTCTAGCTTCTCCAGGTCTGAGCTTTGGTTTGCATGGTCTTACCCAGGTCTAGTATAGAGTCCCATATCTGTTTTTCATATTCAGCTTATTTTGAAGCTTATGCATAAGCTCAAACTTGGTACCCTTTAACTGTTTTCATACATAAGCTCATTCATCAAATCTGTTGTAGATTGCAAATCAGAGGTTGTAGCTTGTTGTTACTTGTTCCATTTTAGTTCTCTTAGCTTATTATAGCTTGTTTATCAGTTTGGTGCTTCTTGGTTTCCATTTGCTTCTTCAAAGTGCTTATTTATAAGCACTTTGTTCATCAGTTTCATTTTCTTCCACACAAGCCCTTGTTTTTCCATTTTTCTTAGCTTCCTTATACTATTTTAGAGTTTTCCTGAAATTTTCAGATTTTTCCTAGCTTGTTTGCTATTTTTCTTGATTTAAATTAGTTTTTAAGCATTTTTAAATAGTATTAAATACAAAAAATTAAGAAAAGGTTCAAAAAAATAATTTTTCATTTTTCTTAAGTTAAGATAAATATAAAAAGCCAAAAAAGTATTTTTCTAGATTTTTCTTAGTTAAATTTGTATTTTTAAGTAATTTAGGTAGTTTTAAATAGTTTAAAATTCATAAAAAATAGAAAAATAATCAGAAAAATACAAAAATAGTTTTGAAAATTCTATTTTGTTATTTTAGATTTTTCTAAGTCATAATTTTATTTTTCAAGCTTAATTTCATATTTTCTTGTATTTTAGGAAATTATTTAATAGTTAAAATTAGTTTTTAATTAATAATAATTAGATAAATAGTTATAAAAATAATTTTCTTTTTCTAAAAATTTTCTTTATCATTAGGTTTTTAAAATATCATTTTCATATTTTTAGGATTAATATTGTGTAAGTTTCACGCTTTCATTCAGACGTTACGTAGTTTTAAATTCGCTTTATAAAAACATAAAACAAAAACATCATTTTGCAAATAGTGATAGCGTTTATTTAATATTTTTATCTTTTAACTTTCTTTAATTTGCATTTAAGCCCCTGTAGTTTATGGGCTTTCTTTAGGTATAGATCAATCACAATCCTTTCCTGCTCAAATCCTCTCGATCACTTTACGTTTGACTATTCTCGCATTTCGTTGGGACTTAACGACCGGGAAACACTATACTCTCCGATCTTCATTGCATTTGTGCTTAAACTGCTTTTAAGTTTCTTACGGTCGGCCATTCGCGAGTGGCGGTTTGAGTGAGAAAAACTTGACGGTTTTGCACCGATCGATCATCTTCTTCACATGGAACTTTTCTTGCGTAATCTTAGCATGCTCCAATGTATTACCGCTCACCGATCTTGACCTTCATTTGGGTAGGGGTGGAATTAACAAGAGTAGAGAACCATTCAAATTCCTCTGTTTTATCGTCATCTAGCCATGATACGACGTCAACCACGGGCGCGCTTCTTCTTCTTTGTTTAGGCCTAGATGAGGATTCGGTTTCGAACTTGTTTGGGAGAGGTGGGTTGTTGTAGGGGCTCACGGACTTCCTCATCGTCACCACCCGTATACTCAAAGTGATCACCAGCTCGAGTCTCGGGTGGTAATTCGAGGAATCCGAGGTTTATCTGTAGAAGAACGAGGAGGAGATCTATGTTGAGCAGAGTCCGTAGTGATGGAGGTTGCATCAGTCTTGAATAGAGGATGATTCATCGACTTCTTTGTGCGTTTGGGCTCTTTATCCTTATCTCGATCTTTGTCTTCATCATCTCGAACGTTTGGGCCTAATGACTTCTTCTCGGAACGAGGACCCGAGTTGGTATTCCAAGAGAGCTTCAAACAGTTTAGCCGTGTGAGGCAAACGTTGCAGAGCGTTTCGACATTTGTGCTACTAGCCTGCTCACCAATTCATCATCCGAGAAAATTATGGATTAAACGGATTGATGCTTAAATTCATCGGAGTTGATTTCATGGCTTGTTTGGCTAGATGCAAGAGATTTGGATACGGTTATCGGTATACATCTCCTTTGTCGGTTTGAACGACCTCCATAAGGAACCGGTGAGTGTATCCTTTGATCATTTCGTCCATTTTCCTTGAAGATCATCTTTCATGAGCTCGACATACATCCTTTCAACTTGCATCTTGTCGATATCATCATGAATATATCAGATGTCGATCGTCAGAGAAATTCATCTTCCTGCAGAGTATGTCTTTCTTTCGACTTGTTTGACAAAGATTCCCAATTCTTTTATGAGCATGAGATATCCAAGATCGAATTGGCTTCTTCAACCGATTGGATGTTGATTTGGTTGATCTTTTAGATGGTGGTGGTGTGGAGTGAGATGATGAATCGATGAGGAGGAGACATGAGGAGGCTCGGGGTCCTTTGGAGGTGCGAGTATCCTCCTTGGAACGAGTTGGACTGTTGAGAAGATAATCATCATAATTCTCTTCGTTATCTTGTCCAGATTTAGCCTTTTCTTCCGTCGAGCCTTAGCTTCTTCATCGCCTTTTCTTTCTCGCCTTATCCTTTTCGTTCCTCAATGTTATAATCTGAGACTCCTCTACAAGCGTTTTGTTGTTGCACAAGAGTGGTGGCACGGATCCCTTATCGGGTCGATTAACCGCATTAGGATCGGTGAGGAGGGCAAGACCACTTGATCCTCCTGGGCCACCCATTTGGTCTTTGCAAATTCTTTAGCTTTTTGAAGGTGTCTAACAATTTAAACTTCTTCCCGTATAAAGTATCCAGTTGTTCTTCATCTTCATCGAGCTTCATAAGGCACAAGTATAGGAGTCTTCCTTTCCATGTTCATTTGGAGGACCTGGAGGTTTAGATACGTTGTGGTTTCATCTTCGCAGCTTCGAGTAGAAAGTCTCTTCTTCGATGCAAGACCTTCCGAGTCCTCGTCAATTAGCTTTCTGCGGTTCGTGTTTAGGTGCACGGAATGGGAACAACTTCCTTAGCGAGAACAATCCTTTTCTTGGAGGATTCCTTTTGGGATACTTCCTCGACTCTGTGCATCGCACTTCCAACACTTCCTCTTCGGTTCTCCTAGTAGGTGTTCCGAAGGCTTTTCATCGAGATGACCAACTTTGCCTTCTCATCGCTACCGATACCTTTTGTACATTTTCGACTTCTTGATTTCGCCAACAAGAGGTAATCGTGTAACACAAAGACCTGTTTCTTTGTTGACTGTGACAACTCGCAATTTCAAAGGTCATTTCTCAAAACAATTTATGCTTCACTATTTCATCATTTATCGTAAACTTGGTTTATGGGCTTGTTCCAAATTGCAATTTATGAACCTTTATGGTTTAACGGCGAATTCATGATCATAACATCACGTACATTTCATATGGACTAAGATTAGTCTACATTTCATTAGCATCATTTGCATCATATTATTTCATTCATGACTTTGCACTTCACATTAAACGCGTAAATTCTATATTAAATAAACGTTATCGCGTGAGTTATTATTTTGAAAATTTAATCCGTTATTTCTAAAATTGATCCCGATATATTTTTATACTTACATTTAGTTTATAAAAACTATAATTTGAGTTTACCTAGTGTTTTAAATTTATTTCGTATATAAATTGTTAAATTTATATTATTACGACGTTTTTCTTAAAAACTACGAGATAATTATTATAGCACTCAAATTTTACAAGGAATGTATTTTACGCTTTTATGATATCATTATACTCTACCTTGATCTATAAAAAATTTCTTTTACCTAAAATTTCCTTAAATACACTAAAGTATATACAATCCTTACAAGTTATTAATATTAACCTTTTACTTACATCTTTTATCATCTATGTACAAGTAAAAGAAAAAAAAAAATATCCTTGAGAAACATAATCCCTAAAACCGCTAGGGGAGGGTAAACATTTAATGAGTTAGTAAACTTTTCCTTGATAGTATAGATTTATACACTACCTTCACTTCACATTTTATTCATCTCATTAATTCAAAGTGAAGTAAACTTTTCTCTTCTTGTTCTTTCTCTTCCAAAACCGGTCATCATCAAGAGTTCACAAGGATCATCACAAAATTTTTCTCAAGTGTTAAAACAATCTAGAATCATACTCTTTATAAGGTTTTGAAATAAAACCAAGAGTGTTTAGGTTTAACCTTGGTTCTTTGCACCTCATCATATACTTGTAAGCATATCATTTATATTTTCATATCTCCTTTTCATTTCATAAGTATCTCTTCATTTTTGGAGCAAGTATGCATGATTTGTGTTGTTTATACCATTTTACATGATTTTTAGAATATATATATATAAGGTCATCCTATAATTATCCCTTGGTATACTTTGGTCTTGATGATGTTTAGGAACCCATGACACCCTAAGAAGGTGTATGGTAGGATTAGATTAGCTTTGGAGTTGATTTGAAGGGATTAGAATAGGTTTGGTACGAGAAAACTATTTTCGATACGTATAAAATATGTTCTGTCCTTGTTTTGATTTTCTGGAAAATCCGACTGTAGGCACGACTTTTGGCCTTGATATTTAGAAAATATACTTTAAAACGAATCCGTGTCGCTTGAACGGATAAAACGGAGTTATAACGAAGAAGTTATGAATTTTTAAAGTTTGACGACGAAATATATAATTTTCGAAAATTTCAAGAACATGTTTTACTTTATTCGAGTAAAAACGAGCCTTAAGCTTTACAAATTATTTCGACTTGTCAAAAATATATTAGTATACTTTGATACGAAGCTAAGGACGATTATACGAGAAAACGGATTTGAAACGACAAAGATATGCACGTTTTCATAAAATTGCGTAACTATTATTTTCCGAAAAACTATATTATTTTTACGAGATAAGTATTACGGTAACTAAAACGACCATGTTAAGGCTGTTTTAATCAATGATGTGGAACTTTTGAAACGAAATGTCTTCTAATAAAATCAAGATCACCAAGCATATTTTTCAAAACGACAAACCGTTTGTATAGCGGAGTTGTAATAAATTAATTACGGATGTTTAAAATTGGCGAAACTCACTTTTTACACAACAATTAGACAAAACCACCATCTTTAACCCTTATTATCTTTATGTTCGAGACCTTTATGTCGAAAACTCCGAATCGAAACTTTTAGATTTTTATACAAACTTTCCAAAACCGTCGAGTTCGTTTCCTAACGATCGACGTACACCATTTTACGACTAGTTTTTCAAAGCCATTTTGTCACTTTCAAGAAATTTCCGACGACATTATTTTACGATTTAAAAGTGATAATTTCACCATAAATCATTACGAAACCATTGTAGGATGACATTTTGACGTAAAAACTTGTAAAGTGATTTAAGATTGGTCAAGACGTCCAAAGAGTATTTTTCGACGATAAGTATTATTTTCAAAACTCACAAATGGTATAAATAACATACGAAATGCATGCATAACATTACATCATAACTCATTACGTATCATATCATTCATAATAGGTCATTTTACTCAGATTCACGCTACATTTTACCAAGTGAGTATCCACTTTTGCCATCATGCTCAACTATTTTCATTATTGTCCAAGTGAGTCATAGCCCCACTTTTTCTCGCTTTAATTATTTATGAAACTCTTTGGGGAGATACATGCTCAATAATTTTATTACATTCATGACTATTTGCAAACTATATGTTATCCGAATCGAGTGTTTAGTCGCAAAGTAATGTGATTGCCATGCTTAGAATTTCCATATTATAATCCTTGGACCGATGGTCTTGGTATAATCATTGGACCGATGGTCTTGGTATAATGGGTGAACTAATGGTCTTGGTAGAATCATTGAACTAATGGTCTTGGTAGAATCGGTGAACTAATGGTCTTGGTAGAACCAGTGAACTAATGGTCTTGGTAAAATCTCGAACGATGGTCATGGAACAATTTGAAACCGTATTTAATTATGTGTTATACTAAGTAATCTGTGGATACATTAAGTTATGCACTATTTTGTGAATTCATTTGACATCATGCGTTTGAGCATTAACTATATCACATTTTGGCAATGGGTTGTGAATACACAGTTGCAAGTTTTGTATGGGCGGAACTTGAACCGAGTGGATTTACAATGCCTTTGCCGCATAAACGATTTTTGAAAGTCTTTACATTTCAACCCAAACTCTATGAACTCACTCAACCTTTGTGTTGACACTTTTAGCATGTTTTATCTCGGTATCTAAGGCATACTCATCATGGCATGGTTATGGAACCACCTTTGAGTCGCGGGCCGACTTACATCATTGTACATTATAGCACTTTCTTTCAAAACCATCGTTTGGACTTGTAATACATTTATATTTCCGCAAACTTTGTAAACTTTTGAGACCTATGTTGTAACTCGATTATTTTATTAAATCAAACGATGTATTTTCCAAACGACACTTTAGGTCGTTCAATATAACTGTGATTGTGATGCTATGACAACAATCCCTGTGAATTCCATTCACGCAAAATGTAATTTGGGGTGTGATGATTGGCATCGAGCTTGATTATAGAGAACTAGGTTGCATCATTGACCCTAGACTATAACTACATCATCATAGCATCTCATCATTTCATCATAAGTGCATAGTCACTATACATGCGGTTTATACGCACATTTTGTGAGTTATTTACTTTCATTTCAAAATCGATTGTCACATGGATGCCCTTAAATACACATCCCATCATACTCACATTAGACTCCAATGTGGTGAATGCCCTGTCATTCCCTATTTAAAAAAAAAAAAATTCACCAAGTTGACTTAACACCAAACATCATATGAGTCGATTAGTCCAAGCATTGCATAGTTACTCCTAAATTATACATAGCCCGATCACCTATGTCTAATTCGGGAAGAATCATGCAATGAAGGAGTAGTAGGCTTATATGTATAAGCAATTCTATGATCGAGCCAAATTTTCAAAGACCCGTTACTCGAACCGATTTAGCCTAATCTCATGACGGTTCTTGTTTGATGAGTTGTGAGATTAAGTAAAATCGGTTACCAAAAAGTCTTTGAGAGTTTTGCTCGAGAATGGGAAGGCTTGCCTCATCAAACCCTAACCCCGAGAGACCAACACGAACCGAATTCGTGGATGAATTCCTTTTGATGGGCGAATGTGACAACTCGCAATTTCAGATCATTTCTCAAAACAATTTATGCTTCACTATTTCATCATTTATCGTAAACTTGGTTTACTTGTTCCAAATTCGCGTAACCTTTATGGTTTAACGGCGAATTCATGATCATAACATCACGTACATTTCATATGGACTAAGATTAGTCTACATTTCATTAGCATCATTTGCATCATATTATTTCATTCATGACTTTGCACTTCACATTAAACGCGTAAATTCTATATTAAATAAACGTTATCGCGTGAGTTATTATTTTGAAAATTTAATCCGTTATTTCTAAAATTGATCCCGATATATTTTATACTTACATTTAGTTTATAAAAACTATAATTTGAGTTTACCTAGTGTTTTAAATTTATTTTGTATATAAATTGTTAAATTTATATTATTACGACGCCTTTTCTTAAAAACTACGAGATAATTATTATAGCACTCAAATTTTACAAGGAATGTATTTTTACAGCTTTTATGATATCATTATACTCTACCTTGATCTATAAAAAATTTCTTTTACCTAAAATTTCCTTAAATACACTAAAGTATATACAATCCTTACAAGTTATTAATATTAACCTTTTACTTACACTTTTATCATCTATGTACAAGTAAAAGAAAAAAAAATATCCTTGAGAAACATAATCCCTAAAACCGCTGTGGGGAGGGTAAACATTTAATGAGTTAGTAAACTTTTCCTTGATAGTATAGATTTATACACTACCTTCACTTCACATTTTATTCATCTCATTAATTCAAAGTGAAGTAAATTTTTTCTCTTCTTGTTCTTCTCTTCCAAAACCGGTCATCATCAAGAGTTCACAAGGATCATCACAAAATTTTTCTCAAGTGTTAAAACAATCTAGAATCATACTCTTTATAAGGTTTTGAAATAAAAACCAAGAGTGTTTAGGTTTAACCTTGGTTCTTTGCACCTCATCATATACTTGTAAGCATATCATTTATATTTTTCATATCTCCTTTTCATTTCATAAGTATCTCTTCATTTTTGGAGCAAGTATGCATGATTTGTGTTGTTTATACCATTTTTACATGATTTTTAGAAATATATATATATAAGGTCATCCTATAATTATCCCCTTGGTATACTTTGGTCTTGATGATGTTTAGGAACCCATGACACCCTAAGAAGGTGTATGGTAGGATTAGATTAGCTTTGGAGTTGATTTGAAGGGATTAGAATAGGTTTGGTACGAGAAAAACTATTTTCGATACGTATAAAATATGTTCTGTCCTTGTTTTGATTTTCTGGAAAATCCGACTGTAGGCACGACTTTTTGGCCTTGATATTTAGAAAATATACTTTAAAACGAATCCGTGGGCGCTTGAACGGATAAAACGGAGTTATAACGAAGAAGTTATGAATTTTAAAGTTTGACGACTAAATATATAATTTTCAGAAATTTCAAGAACATGTTTTTACTTTATTCGAGTCAAAACGAGCCTTAAGCTTTACAAATTATTTCGACTTGTCAAAATATATTAGTATACTTTGATACGAAGCTAAGGACGATTATACGAGAAAACGGATTTGAAACGACAAAGATATGCACGTTTTCATAAAATTGCCGTAACTATTATTTTCAAAAACTATATTATTTTTACGAGATAAGTGTTACGGTAACTAAAACGACCATGTTGAAGGTGTTTTTATCAATGATGTGGAACTTTTGAAACGAAATGTCTTCTAATAAAATCAAGATCACCAAGCATATTTTTCAAAACGACTAACCGTTTGTATAGCGGAGTTGTAATAAATTAATTACGGATGTTTAAAATTTGCGAAACTCACTTTTTACACAACAATTAGACAAAACCACCATCTTTAACCCTTATTATCTTTATGTTTGAGACCTCTATGTCAAAAACACCGAACCGAAACTTTTAGATTTTGATACAAACTTTCTAAAACTTTCGAGTTCGTTTCCTAACGATCGACGACACCATTTTACGACTAGTTTTTCAAAGCCATTTTGTCACTTTCAAGAAATTTCCGACGATATTATTTTACGACTTAAAAGTGATAATTTCACCATAAATCATTACGAAACCATTGTAGGATGACATTTTGACGTAAAACTTGTAAAGTGATTTAAGATTGGTCAAGACGTCAAAGAGTATTTTTCGACGATAAGTATTATTTTCAAAACTCACAAATGGTATAAATAACATACTAAATGCATGCATAACATTACATCATAACTCATTACATATCATATCATTCATAATAGGTCATTTTCTAGATTCACGCTACATTTCAAGTTGTACTCACTACATTTTTGTTTATCCACTTTTGCCATCATGCTCAACTATTTTCATTATTGTCCAAGTGAGTCATAGCCCCACTTTTTCTCGTTTTAATTATTTATGAAACTCTTTGGGGAGATACATGCTCAATAATTTTATTACATTCATGACTATTTGCAAACTATATGTTATCCGAATCGAGTGTTTAGTCATGCAAAGTAACAAGATTGCCATGCTTAGAATTTCCATATTATAATCCTTGACCGATGGTCTTGGTATAATCATTGGATGATGGTCTTGGTATAATCATTGAGCTAATGGTCTTGGTAGAATCATTGAACTAATGGTCTTGGTAGAATCGGTGAACTAATGGTCTTGGTAGAACCATTGAACTAATGGTCTTGGTAAAATCCTCGAATCGATGGTCATGGAACAATTTGAAACCATACGAATTATGTGTTATACTAAGTAAGCGTGGATACATTAAGTTATGCACTATTTTGTGAATTCATTTGACATCATGCGTTTGAGCATTAACTATATCACATTTTGGCAATGGGTTGTGAATACACAAAGTTGCAAGTTTTGTATGGGCGGAACTTGAACCGAGTGGATTTACAATGCCTTTGCCGCATAAACGATTTTGAAAGTCTTTACATTTCAACCCAAACTCTATGAACTCACTCAACCTTTGTGTTGACACTTTTAGCATGTTTTATCTCGTATCTAAGGCATACTCATCATGGCATGGTTAAGGAACCATTTTGAGTCGCGGTGACGACTTACATCATTGTACATTATAGCACTTTCTTTCAAAACCATCGTTTGGACTTGTAATACATTTATATTTCCGCAAACTTTGTAAACTTATGGGACCTATGTTGTAACTCGATTATTTTATTAAATCAAACGATGTATTTTCCAAACGACACTTTAGGTCGCTCAATATAACTGTGATTGTGATGCTATGACAATCAATCCCGTGAATTCCATTCACGCAAAACAGTAATTTGGGGTGTGACAATCTCCTGATCAGAGCAGAGTGAGAGAGCATATTCGGTAGGGATGATTCTTTCGAACATCCACAACAATCAAACAGAAGATTCTCGAGCATGTGAGGGTTTCAAAGTCAACCCAAAGGTTGTTCTTTCCAATCTTTCTCGGATAGCCATTAGGAAGATGTCAAGAATTGTGAGAACTTCGGTGCATCCACATTCATTCGAAAGCGACCATGTCGTGATCTCGAAATAACATTAGCCAAAAGAACCAACATATCGAAAGACATAATGTTAGTCAATGTAAGGTTTTATTGTCTAATTATTGAATATACAAAGGTCGAGATTGTTACGAGTCCACAAATACTTGTTTGTTCAATAGTCCAATGTCGTCGTGATAATTTTCGTGAGTTAGTTAACTTTAAGTTTTAAAGTTTATGTTATCACATATTTAACACAACATATTAAACGATTAAGTTTATTAGTGACATTATTGGTTTCGTGACGATATGATTTGTTTATTAACAAGTTTGTACACGTAACAATTCATAATGAAGGTCAATCAAGGCTTAGGCGAGATTTGGCAAAGTTACTGCGTGTAAGTGATATACGCGTAGATGAAAGCTTATGCATAGGATCCTAACTTACGCGTAAGAAATGTTACGCGTAGGAAAAGGGACCTTATGCGTAGAGCTTACTGCAGTGGCGATAAAGACCTTACGCGTAAGGCTTACTCGTAAGAGTAGACCTTATGCGTAGAGGTCATCGTTTACGCATATCCTTCACGTGATACGCGTAGTCCCATTGTAGAACCTTACGCGCGATAGTTACGCCGTAGGATTTCTCTTACGATAACCGCTCTCGCGTAAGGTGATCCTTATGCGTAGAGTAACAAAGACCTTGATTCTCGAGTTGTACGAGTAGCAAGCCTGAAATAAAATCATCATATCATCAATCTTATCACATATATTCATTCTAAAACAGATTATGGCATGAAAGTTTGTTAAATATTTTACGCGTAGAAAGTCATACGCGTAAGTCAAAACCCTAGAGTTTAATAATTACGCATATCAGTTCTAGCCATGGAAATTGCACCAAACGTTTTCTGGTAGGTCTTAGGTGTTGTGAGAGTCTAATAACCAAGTTTTAACATCCAAAACACAGTGAATCAAGAATACCCAAACCTAAGAACATTAAACCCTAAATCCAAATTGTAACTTAATTAGTGTTTCTGGGTTGTTATAGGGCCTGGATATCATCAATTCAACATGATATTAACATCACACAACAATCTTTTTGACCACATACAATCACATTTGAAAATACCCAAAACCACGCATAAACCCTAATTTTGAAAACCAATCAATTCGTGTTTCTGGGTGGATTTTGAGGATCAAACAAGTATCATCGATGTTAAAGACATGTTTTGACACAATCTTTTTAACCACAAACACACACCAATGATTGTGTGTTCATACGCTTATGCGTAGAACACATAATCACACATATCTAACGATTTAACCGTTGGATTTGAGTAAAATTCAAAACCTTTGCTTGTAATAACGTTAAGATCATGAAATTACTTACACTTTGATGATCAAAAACACAGATTTCTTGAACGATTTTCGTGCGTTGGATTAGATAGGTTATGAGTAATAAATGTGAGTTGGAATGTTAGGTGGAAGAGTTTTTATTAAAAAGACTATAACATTTTGACAGTTTTGGTCCCTCCACCTTTTCCTTTTTCATACAAAGCCATTTAACTTCCATTTAGGTTGCCAAACAAAAGATTTTAGGAAATAACTTTGACGACACTCCCCCTCGACTTAAGAAAATGATGAAAGGTTATTAATTTTAGTCCGAGGAGTGTCATTGAACCAGAAATTTTACCACCATTGATAATAGAAACAACCGGGATAGGATAACATGCAAGTACACGGATGTTTTTGAAACTGATAAGTATTTATTTTCTCCCCCTCAACACTTGATCGGAAAAATACCGAATTTTGAAAGATTAGAGTGTTGACGAAGAAATGTACTTGCAATGTTGAAAGAAACATAGATAGAAGAATATTTTGTTGTTTTATCGGGTTTTATATTTTGTATTTTGTTTTTGAAAATTATTTACAAAAGAGATTTTGGTGTTTGATGTGTTTTTAAGACTGCTTTAGGAGGTCATCCAATTCCTCTTGAGTCAAACACCTCATACCAATCCGGTGAGACCAACTCATTAAACCTAGCGGGAGGCAAGGTGATGAGTGTGTAAATACTCATCATTTTGGTCAAATCGAGCGCAAAACGCTTTAAAATGCTCGAAATGCATCAAAATATCGAAAATATTCCAAAATTGCATTTATATGTTTCGGATGCAAAATGTTCAAAATCGATGAAAATGAGCTAAATTTGCATAATTGGCGCTTCAGTCCCCAAGTTTCTAAAATTGTCGAAATAGTCCCCGAGTCCTAATTTCAAGAAAAATCACCAAAGGTCCTTTTAATATCATAACTTGTCAAAATTAGTCCTTTGGTGAAAAATATAAAAAGTTTGAGAAAATTACAAGTTTGGTCCTCCAAGTTTCAAAATTGGCAAAAATGGCCCTTGGAAATTGGAGAATGGCAAGTTTGGTCCTTGTACTTTGTGAGATTGTCACTTTTGGTCCCTTGAAACCTCTTTGATGAATTGGCAGCTTAGGTCCTTGTGTTTTCAGAAATTGCACAATTGGTCCTTGTGTTTTAAACCTATAATATACCTTTGGACCATGTCAAACACTTTGACCCCGCCACCCAGTGACCCCTGTCAATATGCATTTTGGACCCCTGCCTATTACTAATACCTCGGTCAATCCAAAAGTCAAACAAACAACCCTACCCGCCCTTTTCCTGTCTTCCCCAACAACTAGCCCTGCACACCCATCCCCCCTCCAACTCCAACCACCCTACTCCTCCATGTCCCCTCATCCTCAACAAACTACAAAATGCATTTAATGCAATCCTCTTCCCCTCACTCAACTTCCAACTGCCAAATATCCATTTCCCGCCAAAAATGCAATCTATGGCCAATATTCACTTAACTGATCCAAGGGTCCTAAAGAGAGGTGGGAAAAGCTCAGAACAAGAGAGAGAAGCATTTGGAGCTATAAAAGAGAGAGAAGAAAGAAGCTAAGGGCAGTAGTTAGTTTTTTAGTTTTTCCTAATGTCGATTTTTAAATTAATGTTTTAGTTTAAGCAAAAATGTTGTAATTTCACTTTCTTTGTATCACATTTAAGTCAAATTATCATTGTAATGAGTTGTTAAGTATCAATCCAAGTTCTTAGATAAATTCCAAGTTTCATGTTGACTGTTGAAATTTCAGTTTCTAAATTCTCTTATCCAAGTTTCTAATGGTTTGTTTTTAAGTTCAAAAAGGTTTAGGTAAGTTATTTACAGCTTTTTGTAAGCTTAAAAATCATTTTCAAACAATTTTGTGACGTGGTCAACTAAAGTCAACTGTGAAGTGCAATTGTGGTTCAAGCAGTTTGGATATGGAATGGGTTGAAGCAGAGGCTGATTTGGGTTGTATTAGATTAGGTTAGTTTAGGATTGGGTTTGGTTTAGCCTGCAACAACAGTTGGACACATGTGAGTGAGTTTCTCTCATTTTTCTAGCCATTTTGTATTCTATGCTTGTCTTGTATCTGTGGTTTAGAATGGTTTAAGTCTGTTTATTTAGTGTTAATTTTAGCAAGTAAACTCAGTTTGATCATTGGTATAAGCAGGATCAGTAGTTCACTCAGTTTTAATTGCTTATTAGTGTTTACAGGGGTGTTTGGATTAGAGCTTAAATCTGTGCTAAAGGTTAAAATGTTGCAGTAGATCAGTTGGTTTAGGCTTGTATTAGTTCACTGCATTAATCTCAGTCCTTATTTTGCATCCTTGTCTAGTAATAGTCAAAATTATTTTGTATCTGTTCTTGTTCTCTTAACTGTTGAAATCAGTTGCTATACATCCATCATATGGGTGTATAACTTGATAAGCTAGCTTGCCATTGTTGCATTACATCATATTTCATTTAAATCAGTCAGTCATTTGATCTCAAATCTCACAAAAGCCAAGTTTTCAATCTGTTTTTAAAAGTCAAACCCATGTAAAAATCAGATTTATGCAGATCTTGCAGACACTGCACAAGGCTTAATATAGATTGTTATGGTCTCATATTTGGCTCATTTGCAGTTTTCTAGGTGGTCTTTAAGACCACATATCTGTTTTGTACTCAAGCTTTTCTGAGAAGCTTATGAATAAGCTCAAACATAGGACCAGTTCACTGTTTTGGCTTAGAAAATCAGTTAGCTTATAATCTTGGTAGTCTGCTTAATTGAGGTTAGGAATAGCTATAATAAGTTTTTTTAGAGTAGATATAGTATAATCTAGTTGCTTTAATAGTTTGGTGGCTTATTGTTCTAGTTTGCTTATTCTAAAGTGCTTATTTGCATCAAGATAACACTGCAGCTTTCAATTCTTACACATAAGCATCACATTTGATATTTTCCCTAGAATTAGAATAACATTTTAGAATTTTCCTGAGATTTTCATAATATTTGGTCACTGTTTGCTATTTTTCTCTATTTAAAACAGTTTTTAATCACTTTTAATTAGCTTTAATTGCAAATAATTGAGAAAAAGTTCCAAAAAAATAATTTTTCAATTTTTCCAGTTTAAGAAAAATATAAAAAGCATAAAAAAGATTTTTCCATATTTTTCCCCTTTTATTTGGTATTTTCACAATTTAAATTAGATTAAAATAGTTTTAAATTAGTAGAAAATAGAAAATAATCGTAAAAATAAAAATTAGTTTTGAAAATTCTCTTTTGTTATTTTAGATTTTTCCAAGTTATAATTTCATTTTCTAGCTTTATTTCCTATTTTCTTGTATTTTAGGTTATTATTAAATAGTTAAAATTAGTTTTTAATTAATAATAATTAGATAAATAGTTATAAAATAATTTTCTTTTTCTATAAATTTTCTTTTATCATTAGGTTTGTAAAATGTCATTTTCATATTTTTAGGATTTATATCGCTTAAGTTTCACATTTTTATTCAGACGTCACAGTAGTTTTTAAATTCAGCTTTATAAAACATAAAACAAAAACATCAAATTGCAAATAGTGATAGCGTTTATTTAATATTTTTATCTTTTTAATTTCCTTTAATTTGCATTTAAGCCTCTGTAATTTGTTGGCTTTTTTCGTAGTTATAATCATATCAAATCTCCTTTTCCGCTCAAATCTCGATCACTATATCGTTTGGTGATCCATTGCATAGCTCATTTGGGACATAACGACCCGGGAAACACTATGCTCCTCGGATCTTCATTGAGTTCGCCCTGAACCGCTTTAAGTTTCACGGATCGGCCATTCACAGTGGCCGGGCGAGGAGAAAACTTGACGGTTCGGGAACCGATCACAAGGCTTTGGTGAGAAGATATGCTAATTGGTATTCGCATACCCAAGTATAATTCAACTGTACTCGCTCCACGTGATCCTTGATGAAATGATAGCGAAGATCGATGTGCTTTGATTTCGAGTCTCGAATCGAGTTCACGAGATCGCAATGGCACTCGATTGTCGCGAGACATTGGGATTCATCACAAACACATAACCATAGTCTTTGAGTTGTGTTCTCATCCGGATGACTTGAGCACAAAACGCGGACATGGCTACATATTCGCCTCGGTTGATGACAATGATGTACAATCGCTTCTTTGATTGCCAGACACCGGTTTATCACCAAGAAATTGTAGCGCGCTCAAGTACTTTTCCTTGAGTCTAAGCATCCTGCGTGGTCGTCATTCGAAAAAACAATTAGTTCAAAACCAAAATCCTTTGGATACCACATCCCCAAGTTAATGGTTCCTTTGATGTATCGGAGAATTCTTTTAGCCTCGTAGAGGTGGGTTTCATTGGTCGCGATCGATAACGGGAGCATAGATAAAGCGGCAAAGACAATATCAGTCCGCTAGTCGTTAGATACATGAGAGACCCAATAATACTTGGTATTTGGTAGGGTCTACTAATTTCCCATGTAAATCGGCTCTAGCTTCTTGGTATGAGTCATTGGTGTGGCATAAGTGTCACGGTGTTTTCATTCCAAAATTGTGTAACAATTCAAGGGAATATTCGATCGACTCAAGAAAATACCACGGGTGATTGATGAACTTGCGATCCTAGAAAGAACGTGAGTTCACCCATCATGGACATTTCAAAATTTTTCTTCATTAGTTTTGCAAAAGCGATTGAAACTTTTTATGTGTAGACCCAAAAATGATGTCATCCACGTAAATTTGAACAATTAAGATATGTGCCCGTGATATTGTATAAAAAGAGTTGGGTTGATGGATCTTTGTAGTCGAATGAAACTTTGTTGATGAAGTATCCTTAGGCGTAGAAATCACAATAAACCAAGTAGCACTTATGCGTAAAAAGACCAAAGTTACGCGTAACAATCAAGAGTTACGCGTAGGTTTAGCTTACGCGTAAGTAGGGAAAAGACACTAAAGTTATGCGTAGACACAAAGTTAGGCGTAGAAACTTAGGCGTAGGATTACCTTATGTGTAAGACTAGGCTTAGGCGTAAGATGAATCTTATGCGTTGGATTTCACGCGTAAGCTTTATGCTTATGCGTAAGTTTAGGTTTTGCCAAATGATCTTTACACTATCACAAAGGCAAAAGATATCCAAAGTCGACGTATTTTCGTGCTTATCCAAGCAAGAAAACATGGAGTAAACCACTAAACTCAAGATCAAACCACGGATAAAGTTACGCGTAGAACTAGGGTTTTGATATGCGTAGTTCTACTCGTAAGATGATTTTTGCCCAAAGTTGTTTCTAAACCGATTTTTGTTATGGAATAGCTTCAATATCACCAAAATAACACAAAAGTGTGAAACTTGATGAACCAAAACGGCTAAGCAGTTACGCTGAGAAACGACACCCACGAAAAAAAAAGCTTAAAACTATGATCCACGCATAAAGTTTGAAACTTTTGCCAAAAATGCTTATTTTAACACCTTAAAACATTGAAAGTACAAGAATCTTGGATTAAAAGTGTAAAAACGAGTTTTTAAGCGAACCAAAGTATCACGTTAGCCTTACGCGTAGGACCAAAAAACCCACTTCAAAAGCAATAACGATTCACCCAACTAGTAGGCGATTGATACCACTGTTAGGAAGGAGATAAAGGCGATTGAACAAGTAAACCAAACACACACACACGTTAAGCTAATACCGGTTATGCGTAGAGAGTGAGTGAAAGGAATAAATTGAACAACCAACCCTCAAGTGAGGGTTATACAAGAGTATTTATAGGCAAGGAGCTAGGGCAACACACCCACTCCTTCCCTTTACCTTATTGGACATGGGCCTAAGCTTATGGGCATTCTACATAAGCTTGACCTTAAACAAACATAAAGGCCATAATAAGCTACCTATTACATATGAGTAACAAACACTTGAATTAAGGTTTAGGAGTGATTCCAACAACCCAACATGACTTCATGCATGATGGGTCATGGGTTATGGATCATGCTCCATGGGTATGGGTTATGGACTTTGGTTTTTACCCAACAACAATCATTGTACCTAGTCAATGGATCATGGGTTATGGGTCATGGCCTTTGGTTTTTTACCCATTACAATATATACAAAGTATATATGTACATTTCTTATATTATGTAAACACTAGTTGTTATACATATGCATTTCTATAAAATGTATACAATATTACTTGTTTAGTATTTATATAAAAATGTCTTTGGTTATAACTTATTTACTAAACATGTTTCGATATAGTTTTAATATGTTTAGTAAAAGTGTGTTAGTAAACTATTGGCTCAAACCTTTTACGTATTTTATTTGTTTCGTTAAAATGATTTTACGTTTGTTATCGACAAAACATTAGAAGATCGTAAAATATAAATAAACGTTTTTATAGTTTATTTGTATTAACATATATGTTATAACAACAATATACCTCTTTGAAGGTAAAAAAAAACATAATAAGTATATAAGAACTTTTGTAACATCCCGCCTACTTAGACCACAATATTGTCCGCTTTGCCTGCAGGCTCATGGCTTTGCTTTTGTTTCCCTCATGTGAAGACTTATCGGCAGGTCACCCATACCAGTACTACTCTCATATGCGCACGCTTAACTGCCAGCACTTAAGAACTCCACCCAGTAGGCCGCAAAACGCGTTATATCATTGTACGACAAATGTTACCTTATGAACCAGCATCTCTCCAGGCCGCAGTGATGTGGGATTTGTCTAGGGTGTTACAATCACCCACCCCACCCCCACCCCTTTTAGGGACTCATCGTCCTCGATGAGGTGTGACCCACCATCCCGAACGGCTCATGAGTAGCTCTGATGTCAATTGTAACATCCCGCCCACTCAGACCACAATATTATCCGGTTTGCCCGCAGGCTCACGGCTTTGCTTTTGTGACCCTTGATGAGGTGTAAAAACCTTCGTCATCATCCGTCTATTGTCGTCTTTCGGGAACAACGGGTTGGTAGGACGCCATTTGGAGGCCTGTTTCAAGATTTCATGTCCACTAAAGTGGACAAACGCATGTGCATACAAGTCTCGAAATTTGGTAAACAACGAGTTTGCTACTTGGAATCGTTTTCACCGCTAAGACGTTCATGTTCGACGATAATACCCGCCCATTTGTTGCATTCACATGTTAAAGTTGACCACTTTACCATTATTATATCCTTGTTACGGTGAGGGATGCATGACAGTTATATTCATGAACAATTTGTTGCCAAAACATTCTCGAATCGCGGTCGACACCAAATCTTGGGTCCTCGGATATTTGTATCCAAGTTTTTCTTCATCTTGAGTCTAAACCATACGTACGATGTCGGTTTCTTTCGCTCTACGCTTTCTCACTTTTCCTTTTCGAGAGGGAGAAGACTCGGTTTCATGTGTTGATGATTGTGTTGTTTGTTGTGATTGTGATGGTTGTGACGATTGTCGCATTTGATGTGAAATATTACCGGAGCCTCCATATACTGGGAATTGTTTTAGAATTTGGAGTAAAGCTATTTGGTTTAAAGTATCTTGGGTAATTTGGAAAGATGGTTGTGAAAAAGTTATTATTAGAAAGCTTGTTGAGGGGAAATATGGTTTTTGTTGGAAAGCATATTGTGCAAAGGTGGGAAATAGACGAGAACGTAAAAAAACGGATGAAAACGTAAAAAACGGACGAAAACGTAAAAAAACGGACTGAAACGAAAAAAATTGACGAAAACGTTAAAAAACAGACGAAAACAAAAAAATGACAAAAACGTAAAAAAAACGGACGAAAACTTACAAAAATGGCTAACGGTGCAAATACTGCTCCCGGTGAATATTTTCTCTCAAGAGTGTAATATTTTCTCTCCGTTAGGATGATATACGGAGAAATAATTTGCAAACGGAGTTAGTCTTTTGTTTTAACCGAGGATGTATATATCTATAAAGAAAAAAAAAAAAAAACATTTTCAACAGGTGATTTTTTATTCTTTGCATTCTTGTTGTTGTAAACTATTTGCAAAAGGTAACTTCTTGTTATACATTGATGATCATGCTTCGTGAAAATAGTGTTCTGGAACTATAAATTTAAAATCAATCAATACTTGAAATAGACCATAACAATTTTTATAAGCAAATATCATAAATGGAAATCTATAAGCAAATATATTATGTTTGTTTTGTGCCATCTATATAGAAATTTTTATAAGCATGTGATGTTTAAAAAAAATTAAATTTTATACCTTCGAGATTAGACTCTCGATTAGCGTCTACTGTATTAATGCTAAATATAAACGCTTTTATCATCAAGTATCGAATATTCGTCTATGATATAATATATATCCTTGCTAGAAGGCTCTTATAAGATCAAGAGTCGTGGTTCTAAAGATGCCATGTATGAGTATAGCAGTGGTAGGTAAATTGCAAAGACTAACGTCCTATTCTGTTTATAACTCTTTAATTTTAAAGGACACCTAATAAATTTTATAAATGTTAAAAAATTTATCGAGCATCTTTTACAAACGGTCAACAAATTTCGTTTTAGATTCTAAAATATAACTTACAAAAATGTTGCATTTGCAAAAGAAGTATTTAGGCATTTTTTTAGTTCACGAACTTATAAAATAATGGCAATCCCTCATTTTTTTCCCCCTTTGTCTTACGTACAAAATAAAATACCATTAGCCGGCTTCTTATTTTATAAGTACTTACAGTTAATTAACTAATATCGTTTCCTTAATTAATTAAACAAGAGCAAATATTTAACTAGACGTATAACCTTATCTACTTTGATTCTTGTCTAATTCTTATTGGACGATGCAAAATTATTTGCTTGATAATGCAAATATACCTTTTCAAGTAAATTTGTGTTCGAAGTTTTTTGTTTTCTTCTTTTTCAGACTATATATTCCACAAAAATGAGATAAGGTGTTCAACTTCAAATTTTCTTTTACATTGAAGATAAATCTTGATTAGACAGTCAACACTTGTTTTAACCAATCCTTTAACATGTTCGTGAAATGACGTACATTTCTAGATTATTATTGGGTTTTAGATAGTTAAGACGTATAAATGTAGTCAACTTTTAATAGGCAATCTAAATTAGTGCACAATAGTCGAAGTGTCAAACTTGTGCTACTTTGGGCTCAAACTCATTTGTAGCAGATTTGAATTTATGCACAAAACAAGTTTAATTACATTATATCACGTGTTAAATTTAAGTTTACAAGGAATCAAAATTATTTGTATCAAGCTTTTCGAGTACTTTTTTAACGGTTACACATGTATGTGAGCGTAACCACGCGTGATTGTGTGATATGACCCTTTAAGATTGTATCGATAGTAGCACCCTTTCAAGCGTGATGCAAGCTTCTTAAGAATAGAAGAAGAATACGAGATATATTTTTATTTGACAAAGCTTGATTGATTTCATTAATTAACAAACCTTAAATAGACTATAAGGAGATAATCTCATATAACACTAATACTTATCCTAAACAATGACACTCATCCTAACAATGACTCACTTGACCTACTTTGGCACTTATCCAGACACCTACTTTGGCACTTATCACCATACGGGACTAGACACGACCCTCTTGGGTAACACTAGTCATCTGGCTCGGTCGTTACATTCCCCACTCCTTCAAAGTCACTTTGTCCTCAAGGTGCTGCTTCAAAATCTCGCCTCATGTAACTCCACAATCCCATATTCTTCTTTGAATTTTAGCCTCTATCTTTTTCTCTTTTAGGCACTCGTCATTAAGAGGCTTTAAGAATGGAATAAGAACATGTAGAGAATAAAAAGGGTATTGGACTTCTTGATGAACCCCTTCATTATTTTCATTTACCCCAACACGTATAACCCAAATACCTTCCAACACATCTGGCTCGTCACCATTTTGCTTATCGGCCACACCAACCACTTTCAAATCATCTTGTTTACCATCCGTTAACACCTTGGTTTCCAACTCACTAGCTTGATCTCGTGCATCATTATCAGAGGTACTTTCTACATGAATTGTCTGTTGCACCAAATTAGGCACATGTATCTCGCCAGCACCATCATTAACAACCTCGTTAGCTTCCAATCCCATCGCCGACTCATCACGGGAAGTAGCATCGAACGCATTAATCTCCTCTATATTTTCTGCTAAACTATTCCCTTTTGTCTCAGTAACTCCATCAACAATTTTCCCAGTAGCAGACGTAGTTTCCTCCGCAACCTTCCTTTTCTCATACACACCGTTGAAATTCGCAGCGCATATAAGCCTCAAATCAATGAAGGAGGTTGTGATTTGAGTCAAGAGATCATCATAATGTTCTTTCAAAAGCAATCATAAGGCTTGTTCGTCCATACGTATGAACAATACTCCGGGATGAATAATACTCGAATGAACAGTACTCATAAATAGTGTCGATGAACATTTTTTTTTTTTTTTTTTTTTTTTTTTAAATAATGTTATTGGAACCTAATTTGGTAGCCTCTCAACGGCGACTCAATAAAGACTAATTGATACGACCCCTTAAGGTTGTATCGATAGTTGCACCCCTTCAAGCATGATGCGAACACCTTAAGAAGAGAAGAAGAATACGAGATATATTTTTATTTGACAAAGCTTGATTGAATTCATTAATTGACAAACCTTAAATAGACTATAAGGAGATAATCTCCTATAACACTAATCTTTTATATAATAAAGGAATTACATCATTTTGGAGTGATTTTGTCAATTCATTCTTATTGAAAAAACAATTGGGCCAATAGCAGAGCTCGATTTCGCCACGTAAGCAAAATCGTGTAATGTGATTGGTTAATAAAAGTCAAAATTAAATTGATTTTGATCAAACTTTAATAAATTTGATGGAGAAATTTGGTTGATAAAAAAAACATACAAAAACATAGGTGTCAAATTTGTGAAAACAAAAACTTGAAAAAAGAGGAGGTAATTAACAAAACTTTAGTGGTTGATTTTTTAAAAATTATATAGAGTTAAGTGTAATATTATTAAATCTCCATATTTTTTAATAACTTTGGATTATAAACAAATACCCCCTTATACTTTATACCCTTTACACTTTATATCTTAAAAAATACAATGTATATATTGTTTTAAAATAACAACATATAAATTTGTATAAGATTATAAGTATCAATTTTTTTTACTATATACTAATAAGGACTCATTTATTTCATTTTAAAAGTTTAACCTATATGGACACGAGTTTACATTTTAAATACGGCTAAATTCGAAAACGAAATATAATTATCAAATTGTAACACAGGTTACTTTAATATAAAAATAAATATCGTGATTGTCTTATAACAATAACTCGTATAATTTTATTTATTTATATAAAGATATCTAGAAAATATTTTTAAAAAACTTTAAAGAGTATACTTTAACTTTATCAATTTCGTTATGTCTATTAAACTTGCATCACGCCAGACAT
Organism: Chrysanthemum lavandulifolium; assembly: GCA_022545495.1. Taxonomy (NCBI): domain Eukaryota; kingdom Viridiplantae; phylum Streptophyta; class Magnoliopsida; order Asterales; family Asteraceae; genus Chrysanthemum; species Chrysanthemum lavandulifolium. Next base: position 130,247,252 of record CM040246.1, on the reverse strand, counting down.
CATAATATCGATGAGTGAAATTTAAATAACATCAACATTTTGTCAATTAAATAAAATTAAATTTTAAGTTACCTAATGTAATTTTTACAAATATTTTACCAAATTTAATTGATATTAATCATAATGAAAACTCGTGATAAGATCATTTGTACTTTTATCACAATTTTTCACGAAATTCTCATATGTGTATATATTGAACTAAAATGTTAAAATAAATTTGATTTATGTGTAAACTTCGTGCATGCACAACACTTATAACTATATAATTGTATACAATTACCTTTAAAAACACAATTTTATGTATTAATACCGAATAATTTTTTTGGTCGAAACCTGTGCGTGCACAGGTATTATAACTAGTACTTATCCTAAACAATGACACGTATCCTAACAATGACCCACTTGACCTACTTTGGCACTTATCGAGACACCTCATTTGGCACTTATCACCATACGAGACTAGACACGACCCTCTTGGATAACACTAGTCATCTGGCTCGGTCGTAATATTGTGATACGAGTATACGACATAGGATAATTTGCCTTGACAAACTAACTAATTTTGATATATGGTACGAATGGATTTTATAAAAAGAAAACATGAATTCTCCTAAAGCGGACATATTAACTAACGAATTTGCTTTGGTATCATCGTATCGTTTAGATTGATCAATAGTTATTTTTTTTTTATGTGTGATGATGACATTCTTTCGCACTCTACTAATCAAGGATTATTTGTTAGTAACAAAGTGTGTTGTTAGAGGATTATTTTTAGTAACAAAGTGTATGTTGTTAGAATGTTTGGTGCAACGGTGATATGACATGTTATAGGGATTTTTTTGCCTTATGGTATAGCTGAATTGCACCGTCTATAATGACGTAGACATGTTATAGGACTGAATGTGATTGGGTTTGCGTGAGTTTTTTTTTTTTTTTTTTTTGAGTAAGATATTTTTAGTGGTGTGTTATAAGACTTTTATTGAGGAGAGTGTTTACGTTATAGTAATATTATAGGGCATGAGCTGAAATGACGATGAATGACACGTTTATAACTTGTAACTGTGCCAAGCTTTATTAGACCATAAAGTTGTTGTTTGTTGTGTTTAAATGTATCTTTCAAGTTGATTCCCTTTCAGTTTGAAAATTTTCATAAAAAGTTTAGATGTTTGCATAGTCAAAGATGTGTACTTTGTTTGGTTCGTTAACTTCAATTCCATAATATGATAAAGATGACAAGTGAACCTATTGTTCTTAGTGACATTGTGGTTTGTTCTCCTATAATTCAGCCAAAACATAAAACAAAGTAAGCCAAAACTAAATATGGATAAAACGGCATCTTGTTATATACCTTGTACAAGGTCTTGTGTGATGACTTGGTAAGTTTAGGTTAGATCAAGAGAGTACAACTACATTTTAAAACTTCTTTTCTCAAAAAAAAAAAGTTGACAAGATGACGTATTGACGTGAAGAAGCTTTACATACATCTCGTGTATTAGCCATTAGGGACAACGCTTTTATTGATATATTCACGAAACACACACAACTAAAACTGATGTCGTGAATCCAGAAAAACGACGTCATGGTTGAAGTGTATATCATATGTTGCTATAGTTGCGGTACTAATGTATGCTAGGATGTGTATACGTCCTAAAGTTACATTAGGACCTACTTTGTTGATATGATCAATCAATTACTGAAAACCAGCTAAAATTATATACGAAATATTTTTAATATGACACCAAATATATGTATACTTTTTCAGGGGAAGGTGTATATTTTTAATTTTTTATGAATAATTGTACATTCTGTTGCATAGCAAAAAAATACGACATACAAAATCAACAAGCATCGGTACTTTTCTTGTGTTTTTGTGTGAATTTGGTTCAAGCCCAATAATACAACAGCCCAATAGCACCACGTAATTAGACAATTTAGTTCAATGGAATTGGCATTTGGCAGGGTTCTAGGCCAAATTTCCTTGTAGAAGCCTGCTTTCAAAATTCAGAATCAAGGTTTTTTTTTTTTTTTTTTTTTTCATCGCATGCTCTAGGCCGCGTGTAATGGTTCGTTTCACCACTCGTTGTGTGACGCTGACATGAGAGAGGTCGATCTGTAACCATTACGCGCAATCTTAAGAGGTGTTTGTGTTATGTAAATTCAAAAGTAACTTTTCACATCTTATCAAATCAAGAAAATAAACGTTTCTAAATTAACATAAGCACATACATACACCCTTTGCTATGCTCTAATACCAACCAACATGCCATAGTAAAAGATACAAAATAAGTGTTAATAATTCATGAGCATTAAAAAAAAAAAGAAAAAAAGTTGAAGTCTATACGTCGACCCCTATCTATATTTCCATAGAGTTAAAAAATTTATTTCCAACTTAATTGTAGAAAACAAAATTTGACTATTACTCTTTTATAATGTATTAATTAAAAGATAATATGTACTCTGAGGTCGTCTACCTATTAAAACTTTTATTTTTAAATTAGTCATTTATCTAAGTTAACTCATGGGCCATTTAAATATCTGTTTATTTTATTTATATCAATCTCGTTTAAATTCTTACCAAAAGTTTATACAATTTCATAAATAAAGTTATTTTTAACATGGGGAAGAGCAACAAAACCGAAAAACTGAAACAAAAAACAAAAAACCGAAAAACCATAAAAAACTGAACTAATTCTAAAACCGATGGTGCGGTTTTGGTTTAAAAAACATTAAAGTTTTGGTTCGGTTTTTAGTTTTAAATGAAAATCCAAACAAAAAAAATTAAGCCGCTCCATACTAATATTCATAAAACTAATAAAAAATATACATACCAGTTTTAATATAAGTAATTACCGAAATTTCAAAAACTAAAACACGTGTATTAAATATTCGTAACAGATGTTTATTTAGCTGACACTACAATAAATACATAAAGTTTTGTTTTTTTTATTTTTATTTATTATTATTATTATTATTTTTATTTTAAGTTCGCACATATCATCTTTATACACGTTATATGTAATCTTATTATTTTTCGACAAAATCTGGTTGCGGAGATGTCAAGTATGTGAGCAATTCAGGTCATGGAAACTGCCTATATTGCCTATATTGTAATGTAAACATCATTTGATTTGCCCATAAATTTATTACATTTAGCTTTATTTTAATTGTTTCAAGATTTTCGATATATTTTTTTTAATTCAAAACTAGTATAAATAAAAATAAACATATAAAATTCGGATATTCGAAATTTTGGATAACGGTTTTATATATATCCAAAAATCTATTATTATTAAAAGAAACTTTTATATGAGTTATAAAATTGACTTTTCATAAAATTCATGACATTAAACTTGAAAAGAAGAGTTCAAGTACTTACTCTTATTTTATGCTTACCAGGAGAAAATTCTACAATCCATTTAATTTGATCTAATGGTGAGGATTAACATAAAATTTAATAAATAAACCTAAGTCCATGTTTTTTTCTTGTCTTTTTGTCTCTCTTTTTATTCATTCTTTTTTTAATTTTTAAATACATGTTTTTTTTTTTTTTTTTTTTTTTTTTTTTTTCACGTTATTAACGTTTTCTTTTAATTTGCGTTTTCTTCGCTTTCATACGTTTAAATCTCGCTTTCATACGCTTTTCGTTCGTTTCATACTTTTCATATGTTTTCATCATTTTCATCGTTTACACGCCGTTTTGTACATTTTCGTCCATTATTCATACGTTTTGTCCATTTTCATACGTGATTTTAAGCTTTCAAACGTTTTCGTCCGTTTTCATACATATCCGTCCGTTTTCTTACGTTTTTTCCATTTTTAAATATTTTCAGCCGTTTTCAAACGTTTTTGAATATCACAAAAGTGATATTCAAAATATCACTTGCAGAATATCACTTGTGATATCACTTGTGATATTCTGAATATCACAAGTGATTTTCAACTAATGTTTTGTAACTTGAAAATCAAAAGTGATATTCAGAAAATCACAAGTGATATTCTGAATATCACAGAATATCACTTGTGATAGTCAGAAACGTATGAAAATGGACGAAAACGTTAGCACGTCGAAATGAACGTGGCGTGTGAAATGGAGGAAATGAAAGAAATCGATGAAACGGGAAAATATATGAAAACGGATGAAATGTATGAAAACGCAAAAACTTATGAAACGAACGCAACGAGATGGCTGATGAAAAGCAGATTAAAACGTGTTAAAGCGGAACGCGAATTAAAACAAAAAAGTGAATAGAATAAAAAGTTGAATTTAGAAGAAAAAAGGAGAATAAAAAAAAGACAAAATGATAAGGAAAAAAAACTCGTGGACTTAGGTTTACCATTTAAATCTTAGGTTAATCCCCACCATTAAGTTAATTTAGATAGATGGCGGAGATTTGTCCGTTGATAAGCATGGATTTGTGGGTAAGTAAAATAAAGTGTCTTTAAACTTGAATAGGTGTCTTTTTTTTTTTTTTTTTTTTTTTTTGGGCATAAAATTTGATGTGTCATATTTTATGCTAGTCTAGAATTGGAAGTCTAGTTGTTTGTAGCTAGTTGATCATTTGTGATCTGTTATAAATAATGTAATGGTTCAAGAGATTGCTTGAGATTAGTGTAATACTTTTATTGTACTTAATTGTTTGTTAGTGTAATATATTTTATCGTGTGCACTTTATAAAAAAAATAAAATAAATAACATTTAAATAAGTTACTTAGGCTAGTCCCAATCGAAGGGTGAATATCGGTTGGGCAAAAAAAAAAACAACACATGACCGATGTAAACATCGGTTATATGGGATGTAGACATCGGTTGGGAGATCGGTCGAGTGCCTTTTATTTGGGACATCGAGCTAAAATACGACCGAGGTTAATACAACTCTTTCCCAAGCTATTTTGCCCGTTTGGGCTAAAGTTAAAAAACTTTTTAAATTTTTTGACCGTTTGGTCATTAAAAAAAAAAAAAAAAAAAACACTTTTTTTTATATTTAATTTTACCACTCTATAAATACCAACTTCACCTCAAACACAATTCACCACTCACCATTTCTCATCTATATTCATTTCAATTTAATTCTCATCCAATTTCAAAATGTCAAAGAAAAATACCCCACAATCAAAAAACCGACGATCCCGACTACCACAAAATCAACCGAATATGAATTTCTCGCCGGAAAACAACTTTGAGTTAACCGGCCTAACACCACAACAAAACTGGCCTATTCGCTTTCGTCGAAAAAGTTTTGATTATCAATCACAACTAGCCCAACCAAATCAAAACCAAAACTGCTTTTTATGTTAACAGTCCTTTTGTTCCACCGCAACGTCCTTACACCGACACCGCCAAGAACACGGTGGGTCGTCGTACCATCGAACATGGACTTTATTTATCCTTCTCAACCGTATCAACCTTATTCCCCAATTCGAAGTACTAATCTTGACATGAATTTGGAAGATTATTTGCCGGAGTATAATACACAAAACTACGAAAGTCAAGATGTTTCGACGGGCCAAGGTTCGGGTCACGGTTCGCACCACGGTTCGTACCATGATTCCATTCCCCTTGAAGATTCTGATGATGAAAAAACCGCTTCCGCTGAAGAAATGTCCTCTATCAAACCAAAGAAGCCATCAAGACGTGCTTCAAAGGCCAAGGACAAAGGCAAGAAGCCCGAAACAAGCAATGGGAAAGCCAAGAAGCACGTTGAAGCATGGATAAAGGCGAAAGAGGTCGCGCTTTGTAAAGCTTGGGTTTATGTGTCGGAAAACTCGGCGAGAGGAAACGCCCTAAACCGATTCAAGTTTTGGGAGTTAGTGATAGACTACTTTAAAAAATAAACTGGCTCAGACCGAACCTATGACTCTATCACTACCAAATGGAAGAGTAGGATTCGTAATAGTGTTGGTAATTATTGTGCTATCATGGAGAATATCAAGAATAACCATGGAAGCGGTGAGAATGATATAGACGACACTTCAAAAGCTCTTAGAGAATACCGTATGACATACGGTCATGATTTCACTTTGGAGGAGTGTTGAGAGGTTTTAAAGGGTCATGCTGCTTGAAAGGACACTGAGATGTCGGCTTTCCAAACGAATAGTCGGAAGAAAACAAAGGGTTCTACCACTACCTCTGGTTCAACCCAAACTCGTGATCCTTTCGATGTCCAAGATGTTGATGATTCTGATGAGGAAGGGACTAGAGAATCACGACCGGTTGGTCGTGACAAAGTAAGGAAGAAACCATCCTCCTCCTCTCATGATGATGATGTTCCATCAGAATCATTTGTAAAATCGTTGGCCAAAACTTTCTTCAAGACCAAGAAGCCGTCAAAAGGGAGAAATGTAAGAATAAAGAGGTTTAGAAGATACTTGGTTACGGTTGAGGAAAAATTTGGAGATGAAAAAGAGAAACTTGAGCTCATGAGGCTATCAAAGCGGAGTCTGACATAATCTTCTACAACACCCCAATCGACCTAACTTTGACCGGACGACAACTACAAGAATTGATGAAAGTCAAGGCAACAATCAAGACACGCTACGATTTAGATTATTAGTTTAAGTATTGTAATATTTATTTTAATTTCGTATTGTAATGTTTTTTTTAAATTTAGTATTGTAATGTTTTTTAATTTTAATGAATTTAAATTTAATGTTTAAAATGTTTGAAAAAAAAAAAAAAAAAAAAAAAACAAAAACAATTTTGGTTATTATTTGTGGCATTGGTCATGTCGATCACTAAACAAAGAAAGTCGACGTGTTGACGACTGAGTCATCTCGGTCGGGATTAGACTAGCTTTATAAAGTTAGACTAGCAGGGTACCCGCGCGTTGCGGCGGCGGGTACCCTGAACTAAATTTTTTTGGCGAATCATGTATTTTAGTTTATTATGTTCTTTTTGACAATAAATTTTCAGATATCATGAATTTCATGTGACATATTTCAACTCTTTAACTAATGACAATCTTTTTCATTATACAATTGTGATAATAAATATTTTAGTGAGCAATGTTTTTTCGTCGTTTAAAATATCTATTTGATTCATATAAAACTAAGTTTTAAGGATATTATATAAATCTGTGAAACCGACAAACCAATCCGACCAGCTCAATCCGAAACCACAAAAAATGATAACTAATAAAAATCGAATCAGAGAAAACCATAAATTGGATAAACCATCTTATCGCGATTCGATTTTAGTTTTTATTTTAAATATCAGCGGTTACCCGAATCGAAACGTGTTTTATAGGCACATTTTCGTTAACGTATAAAATTTAACCATGTGAAATAGTTAACCTCGTGAAATTAGAAAGGCCAAAACCAACCTTAGTGCAGTTAGCAAAATTTAGTTCAAACAACAACTTAATTTTAGCTCTAAGTATCATTAATAAAATTTGGCATAACCAAATTTGGTATAACAATATTTAGCTCCTAAAAGAATAATCCTTATTACCAGCCCAACTCAAATTTTCGGATAGGTCCAATATTAATCAAAATTTCGGTTAAGTATTCAAGCTAGCCAAATCCACCAATGACCAATTATGACCCAATCTTGATGTATAATAAGTGCTTGCCCTAATTTTTATTGAGAACCACGATCCCATTTCTTCCAAATCATTTCCATCATCTTACACATATTTCATCTAACCAACACACATAAGCAAAAACTTCATTCTTCATTCTTTCTGCTGCTCGAACACCCAAACAGATACTCTTAATGTAAAACCCTAAAAATCGTAATTGTGATAAAAGACCATTTTGCCCCTCAGACTTAATAATTGTGAAGTACGTATATTACGTCAATCTCGTCAACTATTGTTCTAACCTAAATAAGAAGTGAATGATTCGTACAAGATGATAAAACTTACTTAATCTTATGTCTACTAAATAATATATGTATCACACATTACAAGTTAAATGGACTACATTATATGTACTAATTACAAACACTTAAAATTAAACTAAATAGGGTAACTAATAATATTGATTTTGTCTTCCAAAATATACGCCCCCCCCCCCTCCCTAAATTTCGTCCAAAGCACATGTCCCCTCCCCTAAAATCACGTTTCATTTACCTCTCCCATATCAATCTCATTATATCATACCATTTACCAAATTCAAAAATAAACAAACCCTAATTTGAATCTTTGAATATAGGTATTTCCTAATGCATGGACAGCAGTCTTGATCTCTCTTGGTCAAGAAGAATCGTTATACATGGTTTTTAGTTTTTATGTGAAGCAAATGTTATACATCATGATTAGAGACATGTACTCTTGTGTGAAGGGGTGTTTTAAGTTGTGTATTAATTGTAGTTTGATTTGTGTTTTTATTTGTGATTTAACTATTGTAACTAATGCTTTGTAACTTGTATATTTGCTTAAAATTCTATATATGGAAATCTTAAAACATTTAATATGAGGGAAGTTCATCCCTCTATTATAAGATACTTACATAAGTTACTTTGGAATTTTTGATAAATGGGATAAACCAAAATAAAAAAAAGAAGATAGTTTCTCAATCAGCAAGATATTTTCCACTGAAAAGGCAAACAAAAAGTAACAAGATACTAGAGTTAATTGCATTTTTGGTTCCTGAGGTTTGGCCAAAGTGCGTGTTTAGTCTCTATCGCTTTTGAAAGTGCGGTGGGCGTCCCCAAATGAAGTTTCGGTTGCATATGGTCCCCGGCTCCAAGCGCATCAATCTTACTCAGTTAGTCACCCATGTGCTATCTGTGCACGAGGTTTTGGTCTTTTCCACCCACTAAAATCAAAAAAACCCCCCACACAATCTCTTTTATATTAGACCACTGAACCTAATGTTTCATTTTAAATCCCCAAATCAAATAAGATAAACCCTAAACCTAACAATTTCAATACTAATAAACCCTAACCATAACAAGTTCAATACCAACGATGGTATATTGTAATCAGAATCGATCTTACGTGATTCGAACCTCTTGGACTAGATTCAACCACAGGCGTCGTTTTACTCTTGCCCAAAAGTGTAAGTTGTGAATTAACTTGATTGATGATTGTGGGTTTTTCGGGATAGTCTCTAATTCAAATTATCTTGTAAGTTGTGATTGTAGGATGATTGTGGGTATTTTGATTGGTTGGATCCACCGATGTGTGCTCGAGCGGTGAACATCATTCTGGGTTTGCTAAGCGGCGAATGGTTTAGGGTTTATCTTATTTGATTTGAGGATTTAAAATGAAACATTAGGTTTGGTGGGTCTAATATAAAAGAGATTGTGTGGGGTTTGGGTTTTGGATTTTAGTGGGTGGAAAAGACTAAACCCTCGTGTGCATAGCACATGGGGTGACTAACGGAGTAGCATTGACAGCGTTTGGAGCCGGGGACCATATATGCAACTGAAACTTCATTTTGGGGACGTCCACTGCACTTTCAAAAGGATGGGGACCAAACATGCAATTTGGCCAAACCTCAGGGACCAAAAATGCAATTAACGGCAAACAAAAAGTAACAAGATACTATATTGATAGCGGTGACCCCTAGTCAAAGTCTCCTCGATTCTCGTATCATCAATATTAAAGTATTAAGGTTTCAGTTCCAGTTTGAAATTCAAATACTGTAGTAATCTGCAACAGTAGATCTCAAAGTTGTTGAGAAGAATTATGGTGAAGAATAATAGTAATATAGCACCGTTTATATTGAAATGTTATGAGATGGTGGATGACCCAACAACAGATTATATGATATCATGGAGTCTTGCTAATGATAGTTTCATTGTTTGGAATGAATCTTTGTTTACTTCTCAGTTGCTTCCTAAATATTTTAAGCATAATACTTTCTCTAGCTTCCAACGCCAACTCAATATCTATGTAAGTCCTTATTTCTTCTATCATCTTCTGTAATTCTTTTAAACTGCTTAATTTTGATGTAGATAAGCACTTTGGAATTACAAATTTAAAAATCCATTAAGCAAGTATAATCAGGTTACAAAAACTAAGTTGGTTCAATTTTTTAATCCATTAAGCATATTGTTAATGTTGAATTTATGTTTTGATTTGTAGTACAAATGTTACTGGTATTCGATTAACCGGGATTAAAACCAAGTACTTATTTTTAGGAAAGGTAATATTCACAAATTTATCATACCCACATAATTAGCTCACACATGTCTTAGCTGAGACTTGATTCACTACCTGTTGGTTGGTGGGCCACTCGCATACGCTGGGCCAACCGCCAATGGCCCTTTGTTGATTAAAAACCAAGTTCTTTCTCTGTGTGGTTATGTACATGTATTTATGAACAATCTATCGATGGAACTCCTGATTTAGATATGATTTGAGGGTTTGTGACAATGCTAAGAAACAGGTTTATTTGATAAGTTCTGTAAACGAACTGTGAACGTTTCATGAATAGTTCGGTAAAAAGTTCGTTTATTTATTAAATGAACGAATATGAACAATATTTTATGTTCGTTTAGTTAAATGAACGGACAATAACAAAAGTTGCGTCCGTTCATACATGTTCGTGAACGTTCGATTATGCGTTCGTTAATGTTCGTTTATGTTTATTTACTTATTTATGTTCTTATATCATATCTTTTAATTGTATAATTTTAAAATTGGTTTGTTTATAACAAAATAACACTTATAAAATAAGATATTGTGCATAATTTAATAAAGTTTATGTTTGTTTGTCTATGCTCATTTATGTTCGATCGTTTATGTTCATTTAGCGTTCGTTTAGTGTGTTAATGAACGAACATAAACGAACATGAACAACTCATTTTCTTAATAAATGAACATGAACAAGAAAATTTGTCCGTTTAAGCGTCCGTGTTCATTTATTTGTCCGGTTAAAATTAATCGAACGAACATGAACAAGGCTCCGTTCGTGTTCGTCCGGTTCGTTTACAACCTTAATGATTAGTTCGTAGGGCTCGTTTGGTTTGTCGTTCGTATCGGATTTGGAATGAGGTGGAATGATAATGGGTTACAGTGTATCCCTAATATTGATTAGACACAATCATTTTGCCACATGTTGCTACGTTTAATATTTGTTATCAGTACCATGACTTATCTGATATATTTGCCTTGAATGTCTTTGTTGGAAAAATAAACTAGAATTTCAGCCTAATGATCTTCGACTAAAAAATTGTTTCAGGGGTTTAAGAAGAATGATACAGATAGATGGGAATTTGCAAATGAGGGATTTATAAAAGACCAAAAGCATTTGCTGATGTCAATCAACAGAAAAAACCATCACAAGTCACACCTCAGCAAAAAGTTACTAAACCAAAGATGATAACCGCCACTCCACACGAAGGAAACCATTACGCTGTGCTATGGAAAGAAGTCGAGAGTCTCAAAACTGATAAAAATGTGCTGATGCATGAGCTTGTAAAACAAAGGCAACACCAGACAACTTCACAAAATAAAATGTTGGTTCTTCGAGACCAACTAAAAGGTATGGAGCAAAACCAGCAACAACTGCTGTCATTTATAGTCGTAGCCATGCAGTCGTTAGAGAGTAACTGGCTCGAGTCTGAACTCAATAGCAATACCATATTGAACCCTGTTAAGAAAGATAGTGAACCAGTGGTTAAACCTTGTGAGGGTGCTATTGTCAAATATCAGCCACCGTTTGTAGAGCACGACTCAACTTCTGAAGATTCACTGGAAATGGATCTTACTTCTGATGAAGTTAAAGATCTTTTAGAGAATATGGATTTTATGTCTAGTTCACCAGTGAGAGAAAACGATGACCCGTTTGTCTTTCATGATATGTCTGATAGTGATCGTATAATGGATCAGATGCTTTCGAGCCCCTCTTCAGAGAATAAGACCTCCAGTTTTTGACAAAATGATGTCAACAAACGTAGCATGAACTGAGATTTTACGCTAGTGTCATCTGTTACTGGCCTTTATCTTATATAGTATTGAATATAATCTACTGGGAATATGTCTCTACATCGCTGTAAGTGTTCTTCACTTTCTTGCTTCCCAGCCTAATCCATTATCGCTGTTATTTTGTTACTATTATTAGAGTGTACTTGAACAGTTACTAATGCATTGTGGTTTTTGTTCGTTGTCAACAGATATTGGTTCAAGTTCTTGATCATCCACACAAAAGCGAAAATGGTGACGATGTTTTTATTATATCGGAATATCAAATATGTAAGCTCTTATAAATATATATCATGACTGGCATTATATAAGGTATAGTTTTGGGCAGGAAATTTGTGTAGTGAATTTCACTCTAATGCAGAGATATTATATTTCACTCTAATGCAGAGAAAGCTCTGTTGTTTAATATGTTTGGCGTGATTTAAATGGCGTTTCTTAGGAAGACAAATTCATGTGATGTTTGAACAATGTATAGGATTATATTTTCTAAATGGCACTGTATAGACCAACTCTAGATGGTGAATCTAATGAAGGTCTCTTTAGGCCATAACACAAGTAGTTGTTGATCCATAAGACTGGCCCTAGTAAACATCGTGACCAGGTGGTCAGCCTCTACACCAACACCACGCGTGGTTGGTGAAATTTTTGGGTTAAAAATTGGCGAGGCAGATTTTGTTTTTCAAAGTGGGGGCAATGATGGTGTAACCATAATCGGTGTGGTGGTGTATATTGATATGACGGTGATATAACACGCAATTACACAACCACCACACGACAATGTTACTTCCGGTCTTAAGAGTTGGCAACTTGAATACAAACTAGTGATCTACAAAGGCCTGAAGCTCACCTAGCTTATTACTGTTGTACCTACAATATTAAATGTCATAGTTGAAGCATTAAATAACGATTTTCTATTCAAAATTTTGAAGTATAAATTGTTCACAAACAATATCATATTTTATGTCATACATGTAACCTGTTTCATACGAAACCTGAACACAGTTTTCTGGACGATTTCTTATTTATAACTGTCTTTATATTTTACATTTTTTCTTCATTTCTAGAGTAAGAAATTTTTTAAATCTACCAATTTAGGCTATGTAAATTATTCAAGGAAAGAGATTAACATGAAGCACTAATCTAGTCGTAGAAGCTGAATAGGTTTGGGTGGTAATTCTTGACACGACACGAAGTTAAACAGGTTTGGGTTGAGAATAAACATGTTTGGGTCAAAAACGGGTCAACCCGTCTAACCCGTTTAATTAACGGGTCGTGTTTAGGTTGAGTAAGTATTAAGCAGGCCAACCCGCGAACCCGCTTAAGTATATAAGATCTTAAAATAAAATATATAACCTTGGTTTTATGTTGGATGTAGATTAAATGTATTTTGTTATTTATTTAGTATGAGTGAATTATAATTTTATCCCAGATATGATGAAAATTCGACGCTTATAATTCGAGAAAATTGTCGCAAATTATTTCTATGTTATTCTTATCAAATTTTAAATCCTTATATCATTTTTTGCATTTAAACTAGTTAAATCGACAAACTACTAGTTTTATTCATTTCTTGACCTATTTACTTAAATGGGTTAAACGGCCACAAAATGGGTTCTACGTATTATGCAGTGCAGGTTAGGGTTGAGTTCTTGACACGATTAATAAATGGGTCGTGTTTGGGTAAAGGCTATACTAACCTGCCAACACGCGAATCCGAATAGGTTAACACGAACACGACTCGATTGCCACCCCTGCTGAATAGTGCTTATGTCAAGTTCCACTTTGGAGTAAGCATAGTTATTGGGCTAAGATGAGTTGCTAATTTGCTATATTAAAGTGGGCTGTGTATTAGATTAGTATGGATACAAATATACAATGAAACATTCGAGCACATCTCGTCCCAGTGATGATGATATGTGTAAAGATATTTTTTCCTAAATCAATAATTGTTGACATCGGATTCATGCCCATACAATTTGTAGTGATCTACATTGAACATTGGTTTCAGTATCTATGACTATATTTTGGTTTTAGATTAAGCTATGTCTTCAAATTCCTGAACAGTAACCGAAAGTAAATTGTAAACTTTGATGGTTTAAGTATAATACGTAGTACGTAACAAAAATATAACAATGATTTAATTCATCTAAAAGCAGTTGCCATTAGCTAATTTTTTCCATTCGAAATCTGTTAACTAAAGTACTTTATTCATCTCTTTTAAGCTTAGAAACTGTATATATGAATCTAAAAAGGAAATCCGTTTATGATTCTTTTGTCGGGCAATTGATACGATATTTTGTCTTTTACCATATTTGATTCCCTATTATCGTAATAGTTTTAGACGTATATGCCCACATATGAGTTTAAACATTAGTCTAATTATCGGAGTTTGGACGTTCTATGTGTATATACATGTGTCGTGCGTACATGAGTTTTTACTTTTTAGTATAAAAATTAATTTAAATTATCTCAATAACCCGTGTTTTTACGTGTGTTAAACTTATAAAGAAAAAATGTGAGTCGTCATTATTGAACGTGAATAGTTTAAAAAACATTTTTCGAGATATACTTTATTTATTAAAAAGTAAATTTCAAAATATATTTATTTGATTCGCGTTATACGATTCAAAAATTTTAACTAGGGTCTCTCGGAAAACCGACGCGAAAAAGTCGGTTCGATAGATCATCGGATTCGTTAACCGACCGCAAACACAAAACCGAAAAGTTAACGTATATACATCCTCCGTTAAAATAGGACGGTTGGTCGGTTCGTAAATTATTTTTCTGTTATCTCTTAGACGAGATAGAAAAATTTACACCGTTAGTCATTTGGGTTAAACAGATTTGCAAATTAGATTAGTCCTCTTTTACGTTTTCGTCATTTTATTTAAGTTAGTCCTTCGGGTTTTTGTATTTTCGTTAGTCCTTTTACGTTTTCGTCCATTTTTTACGTTTTAATCTATTTTTTTACGTTTTCGTCTTTTTTTTTACGTTTTCGTCCGTTTTATTAAAGTTTTCGTTCATTTTTTTACGTTTTCATCAGTTTTTTTACGTTTTCGTCCGTATTTTACGTTTTCATCTACTTATTTACGGTTTTGTCCTTTTTTCGTTTTCGTCCGTTTTTTATGGTTTCGTACTTTTTGCACCGTTAGTCCTTTTTAACGTTTTGTCTCGTTTTTTCGTTGTTCGCTTTTACGTTATTTGTCTGCATTTTTACGTTTTGTTTTTTATGTTCACAAGGTTTTTTTTTTTTTTTTAACGTTTTCGTTTGATTTTTACATTTCGTCCGCTTTATGTTTTCGTCGTTTTTTAAGTTTTCGTCCGTAAGTATAGTTTACATATAATCTATTGTCTTACATGTGTGAAATCAAATGAAAGAACTTTCTGAGAGAGAGAAGTATAATATCCTTTTATGTAATGATTTTTTATAAACAATATAACATAAAACTAGATAGATAGTTACATAAAAGAGTTTATAATACAATCGGCGAACGGCTTTGTAAATGTTTATTGTTTGAATAATTGTATCTTATAGCGTCTTGCTAGTTTTGTTATCGTATATTGATGCTCAAGAAAGTTTAAAATATAATGATCATATGTAATAAACATGAGGTAGTAAATGACTAAAAAGGCTTCATATTTGCCTAATCTTTAAATATAACTTGCTAAAACAAGTTAATACAACATAAGAGTGAGACAAGATTAAAAAAGGATCTCAAGTTTGTAACTAAAAACGTAAAAAAGTAGATGAAAACATAAAAAAATGGACGAAAACATAAAAAAATGCGACATCATAAAAAGCGTAAAAAACGGACTAAACGTAAAAAAGCAGACGGAAACGTAAAAAAACAAATGAAAACGTGAAAAGCGGACTAAAACGTAAAAGCGGATGAAACGTAAAAAATAGATGAAACGTAAAAGACGGACTAAAACGAAAAAAAAATCAAACGAAAAAGTTGAAAACGTTAAAAGCAGATGAAAACGTAAAAAGCGGACGAAAACATGAAAAAGCGGACGAAACGTAAAAGCGGATCGTAAAAATAGATGAAAGCGTAAAAAGTGGACTAAAACGAAAACGTAAAAATGGACAAAACGTAAAAGCGGATGAAAACTTTAAAAAGGATTAAAACGTAAAACGGTGCAAATCGGTTAACCCATAGGACTAACGATGTAAAATTTTCTATCTCGTTAGGAGATAGCGGAGAAATAATTTGCACAATTTGTCCTTATTTTAACGGAGGATGTATATAGGTTAACTTTTACTAATCGAAACTTTGATGAAAGAGATGTATAGTGCGAATTTTGAAAAGAGATATTATACGTTTGCGCCACAAAGGAAAAGTAGGAAACGGAATGAAAATGGGGCTTAAATATCCATTCTCTTTCATTTTTTGATTCTACTAAAAAAGTAAAGAATGGTGAGGAATGCAAATTTTTAGAAAGATCATTCTCCATCACATTTTAGTTTAGAATGAAAAGCGGCATAAAAAAGAGAATATAAATATCATTTGACATGTGTAGCGCACATGACATCACAATTCTTAAAAACTTCCCAAACTCTACCTATTGTGTATGTTGCTGTTCTTCGTCAAGTTTTCAATAATTAATTGAAAAAAATAATTGATTCCATTTGTTATCTCAATATTCTCATGAAGATTTTGAGAACTGAATATCCAAAATATTTTGAGGCACTTACAAAAATCAAAACCCTACCCATGTGAGTCTAAGCATTTTGATGTTAACAATAAAATCGTTTTGCTGCTTGCACTTGAATTTGTTTTGCTCCAACTTTGTATTAATCAGTGATAATATAGTTTGGTCCATTATGATTTAGTCAATATAATAATCAATAGTTCCAGAAGAAGAATAAGTTATTTCGTTTCCACTCTCGTTCATCACATTACCAAACACAACATCGAATTATTTAGACCAATTCTCTCCATCGATTCCATTATCGTACCAAACTGGAATTGAATTTGTTTTTTATAGCAATTCTCATTCTCTCCATTCCCATTCTATGTTATAATTCAATTGTCTTTCATTCTCACCTACCAATAGGGGTGTCAAAAATCCCGACCGACCCGACCGAACCCGAACCCGACTAAAGATAATCGGGTCGGGTTACTCTGTCCAAAGTCTAACTCGGGTCAATCGGTCAACCGCTTAACCCGAGTACCTAACTAGGGTCTGTATCGGGTTCAAATACTTTGTTTATTCGGTTCGGGTCAACCCGAGTTAGGATTCATTCTTTTTTTTTTTTTTTTTTACTTTTGTAAATCTTGATTTAATTGTAATTGTTGAATGTATTCTTTAAAGTCTAATTAATGTTGTTTTAAAATATGTTTAAAGGCATTTATATGAACGTTGAATATGCATGCATTACACAGTTATAGAGAAGTTCATGTTTTTAAAGAAAAGAGATAAGCGGGTTAGAGCGTGAGTGTGTTTCTTTCCATTTTATAAGGAACAACAGTTGTATAAAAAAATATGTAACAAACAAATGCAACCAAAAAAATGTGTCATTTTTACATGTGTTATTTTAGAAATTAAATTCTATGATTTTGTAAATGGTACAGACCCGAACCCGACTAACCCGAGTTCAAATAGGGTCGGGTTCGGGTATATTATTTTTAGCCTCGACCCGACTTGGACCCGACCTCTTTTGACCCGAACCCGACAAACCCGACCAGATTAACACCCCTACCTACCAAACACCCAGAGTTTACTCTTAATTAAATTTAGGGCCCGTTTGGTTGGTGTGGTTTGGATTTGGATTAAGGATTGATGGTAAAAATTATTTGTTTGTTTTAAAAGGTGGGTTTAAAAAATGGGAGTAAACCCCACATTCAAAGGCATACTCAATTCCTGTCAACTAAGGTTGGTATACTGACAAATCACTATTCAACTATCTCTCTTTCATATTTTTTTTTGGTTTTATTTGGTTGCATCCCACAATATGTACTAGCTATGACATAATTTATTAGAAGAACAGATAAACAGATTAACTTATAATTAATTTCGATTTAATGTACCCTACTTTTTTCTTTAATTTAATGTCTCAACTTATTTTTGATTCTGATGTAAGACATATAACAGTTCTCGGTTATCTTATGTTGAAAAAAATTACATGTTTAGTCCTATGGTTTATCCCAATAACATTCGTAGTCTTCATACGTTAAAATTTAAAAAAAAACATTTTTTTTTAAATTAATGTTTTAAAAAAAATTATTTTTTTTGAAAAAAATAAACTTTTATAAAAACAATAAAATTTTTAATTTTTTTTAAAAAATAAAAAAGTTAAAATTTAAAAAAGAAAATTTTAAAAAAATTAAAATTTTTAAAAAATATATAAAAAGTTTTAAACTTTAATTTTTTTTAAATTAATTTTTTTTAAAAGATTAAAATTTGTAAAATTTTATTTTTTAAAAAATCTGGATAAAAACATTTTTTTAAAATTTTAATTTTTTTAAAAATTTAATTTAAAATTTTTTTTAATAAATTTAAAAATTTTGTTGCTTTTTTAAAAAATTATTTTTTAATTTTTTATTAAATTGTAATTTTTTTAAATTTTAATTTCTTTAAAAAGTTAACGATAAAAATTGACAAAACGATGAAAACCTATAAAAGCGGACTAAAACATTCGTCTCAGCGAATTAAAATGAAATAGTGACTATGAATGTTATTGGGATAAACCATAGGGACGAAACATGTAATTTTTTCATCATAAAATAAGCGAGAAATGATTATATATGCCTTACATTCAATCAAAAATAAGTTGAGACATTAAATGAAGAAAAAAAGAGAAAGACATTAAATTGAAATTGGCTATAAGTTGGGTACACTTTTATGCAATTTGCCCAATTTATTATTTTACTATTAAAATAAATATAAAACTCAATCCCATTTTAAAACCCAATATATACAAAACAAACAACTTTTAACATAATTTAAATCAAAATCCAAATCCAAATCCAAATCATAATCCAAATCCTAATTTTAATCTTAAACCCAACTACAAACCAAACGGCCCTTACAAAGTCTAATAATATTTATTAAAATTTTAATAAGCTTTGGCCAATTAATTCAAACTTGTCTTTATTAATTAAGCAATAGAAGGGCCTGATCTACTACTCGTTAAGTGGTTAATGTGAAACAATCATTTTCAAAAAAAAATAAAAAATCTCGTGTATTATATAAGAGATTTGATTCGTTTCCTAATTTCGAACTTATTTTACTCGTAATGTTTTACATATATCATGATCGATCATTTCTATCAATAGGTGACATACTGTTATTATTTATTTTTTTTTTTTCTTTGCATAATTTATTTAGCAGGTCATCTTCTGGTCACATTAGGGAAGAAAATGGATCATCAAAGTGAGTTTTCTGTTTAGCTTTTTCTTTATCGGATATCTACGGCGTGGCATTTAAATTAGCATTACAGTATGTTTTTGAATATTATCTGGATTGTGTGTTGTTGTTGTCACTTGTTATCCTTCTTGATCTAACATCTTTAACAATATCCCTTTTCTTCTGTAGCGTTCATGCATATACTAGCAATACAAGTTTTAGGCACGTAATACGTAGTGACTATATACATACCTTTGTGTTCTTGCGATAGTATTAAAATGATGGTCGAAGTTTGTAATTGCCATCCTATAATTTACATTTTGACTCTGTGGATGGGAAGGCGCATGCTGTTCTTGTTGGATATCATTCCTTGAGGTATAAATGAAAGCATTGCCGTGAAAAAGCATTAAAGGGAATGGAAAGAAGGGGATAATGTGTATCAAAATACTGAGGTTGTCAACAAGTGTTAGCATTTTATGTTATTCACAAATGGGAGCAGGTGTAAGATTACTCCCCTCCGAGAAAGAGACTAGGTTCGTAAAATGAATGACCAAATTATTTTGTATGATCCTTATGGGATCCAAATATCTTTTCTAGTGACATAGATTGTTGGTTTCTTTTTAAGATGTGTTCCCAGTTGGGTGTAGATAATCAATGAATATTAGATATCACTTGAAATCGTGTTATCATTTTTCAATAGAAACTATTCGACTCTATGCCTCGATTACACGAATATCTCTATGGGATAAGATCAAGTGGTGTTCTTGTTTTAGGCACAAATCAAGAACCTGCTCGCTATCAAGTGTTTATCCAGTATTCATTGATTATCTACACCCAACTGAGAACAAACTAACAATCAATAGAAACTATTCGATCTTATGCATGGGTTACACGAATATTTCTATTAGATAAGACCATGTGGTGTTCTTGTTTTAGGCACAAGTCAAAAACCTGTTCGCTGTCAAGTGTTTATGTTTCGTCTCCATTTCCATGCAGATGTGTATCCTATTTATAGGATCGATTTACTCTGAGTCAATGGAATTATGAGAATTAATCTGCCGATTAATCTCCTCATAATGTTCCTCCATTATAGCCATAGTGGTTACAAGACCAAGCTAATATGGTCTTAACTACGAGTTTGAAACTGCTTATTAATAGGTCAAAGCAGTTACAAACTAATTCCAGCAGTAATTGCAGTAGTAACTCTGCCAACAATAGTAACATTAGTACTAGCAATAGTAACTCTGCCAACGGTAGTAACATTAGTACTAGCAGTAGTAACGTGTTGGAGGATTAAACCAACCACTATTAGAGTTAAGGTAATCAAAGACTTAATAGGTGTACACTCCGTACCTCCAAACCCATTTCCAAGTATGATCATATCCCTCAATCAAACTAAATTTTCAACAATACTCCCCTATTTAGTACAATTCCTTTTGCATGAAAATAAACATAAAACAAAACATGTGCATAAATGAAAATATCTTGAAGATTGAATTCCCATCTTAGTACAACATATTCAAATGCTCGAGAATCAGGGTGTTCTAAGAATTGAACCCATCAACCCATTTGAATACCTGAAGATAACATACACACAAGCTTTCAAACACTTAAACGCTCCTGATACTAAATAAGCCATGTGTCCATATCAAATTCATAAATGTTGTAAGAGCTAAAAGTTCAAAGCTCTCTGAAGCGGCAAAAATCCAACAATCAATAGAAATTATTTTGTGATAATTAATGGCTACTGCTATAAAGCATATGGCTGCTAACTTCTCTAAACTGGATAAGTTTGAAGGGGTGGATTTCAGAATATGGAAAAAGAAGATGCAATTCGTGTTGTCAAGCATGAGTGTGGTGTATGTTCTGAGCACACCAATTCCAGATGATGGGGATGATCCTACTGTAGAGCAGATGAGGAAAAGGAGCAAATGGGAGAATGATGATTACATTGTAGAGGTTTAATCAGCAATAGTATGTCTGATTCTCTCTTTGATATTTATCAGAATGTTGATTCTTCCTAAGAACTATAGGATTCCTTGGATGCCAAATATATGGCTGAGGATGCATCAAGTAAGAAGTTCCTTGTAGGTAATTTCACAAATTACAAAATGACTGATTCAAGACAAGTTATGGAACAATACAATGAACTTCTTGGTATACTTGAAAGGTTTACACAACACAAAATGCACATGAATGAGGCTATTTCAGTCTCTTATGTCATTGATAAACTTCCTCCTTCTTGGAAAGATTTCAAACACACCTTGAAACATAAGAAGGAACAGTTAACTCTTGTTGAGTTGGGTAGTCGTCTGTGCATTGAGGAATCACTCAGGGCGCATGATAATGACAAGCTAAAGATCAACAATGTTGCTGGTGCATTTGTTGTCAATATGGTTGAACATAACAACTCCACCAGGTACAATGACAACAAGGGCAAACGTAAACATCAGGATAACACAAGTGCTAATCCTAACAAAAAGGCAACACCTACTTGTTGGAAATGTGGCAAATCTGGTCACATTAAAAGGGCTGATTCAATAACTTGTTTAAAACCATGATTATTCAAAACACTACTTGAAATTAAGTTTGTCCTTATATCAGGAACATGAATAACATTGAACAAAGTTACAATCTTTCCAGAACTAAACCTAAGATCTACACAACCACGTCCATGGACCAGTGTCGTTGACTCATTTCCCATGTGAATAATAGAACCATCATTCAGTGACTCATAAGTCTTGAACTAGCTTCTATCTTTGAACACAAGTCAGCCCACTACGCAACATCATCATCATGCACATAGTTAGATTAAGATACATATGTATAATAATAAACCTGAAGAGATTTATTAAACATATTCCGACCTTTTAAGAACTGAACCATTCCCTGATCCACTAGTGCCTGATCCATTGGTTTTACCACCGACCTTAACACCTTTGCAATCCCTTTTAATGTGACCAGATTTGCCACATTTCCAACAAGTAGGTCTTGCCTTCTTGTTATAGTCAGCCCTTGTGTTATCCTGATGTTTACGTTTGCCCTTGTTGTCATTGTGCCTGGTGGAGTTGTTATGTTCCACCATATTGACAACAAATGCACCAGCAACATTGTTGCTCTTTGGGTTGTCATTATCCTGCGCCCTAAGTGATTCCTCAATGCGCAAATGACTGCCCAACTCAACAAGTTTTCTTCTTATGTTTCAAGGTATGTTTGAAATCTTTCCAAGAAGGCAATGACACAAAAGACTGAAATAGCCTCATCCATGTGCATTTTGTGTTGTGTAAACCTTCCAAGTATACCAAGAAGTTCATTGTATTGTTCCATAACTGGTCTTGAATCAGTCATTTTGTAATTTGTGAAATTACTTACAAGGAACTTCTTACTTGATGCATCCTCAACCATATATTTGGCATCCAAGGAATCCCATAGTTCTTTGGAAGATTTAATATTCTGATAAATATCAAAGAGAGAATCAAAAATACCATTGAGGATTAAACCTCTGTAAATGTAATCATCATTCTCCCATTTGTTCCTTTTCCCCATCTGCTCTACAATAGCATCATCCCCATCATCTGGAATTAGTGTGCTCAGAACATACACCACACTCATGCTTGAAAAGAGGAAATGCATCTTCTTTTGCCATCTTCTGAAATCCACCATTTTAAACTTATTCAGTTTGAAGAAGTTAGCAGCCATATGCTTCATAGAAGCAGCCATTGATTATCACAAAATAGTTTCTATTGATTGTTGGTTTCTTTTTTGGAGGTGTTCCTAGTTGGGTGTAGATAATCAATGAGTACTGGATATCACTTGAAATCGTGTAATCACTTTCCAGTAGAAACTATTCGACCCTATGCCTGGGTTACACGGATATCTCTATGGGATAAGACCAAGTGGTGTTCTTCGTTTTAGGCACAAATCAAGAACCTGTTCGCTTTCAAGTGTTTATGTTTCGTCTCCATTTCCATGCAGATGTGTATCCTATTTATAGGATCGATTATAACTGTTAGTGCAAATATTACAATATTTAATCTATACAGTCTCGTTTATTTTGATTGATGACAAACATGTAACTTGTAATACATAACGTAAAATGTACAAGTTACTTGTAATCACACTTTGTCTCAACATACATTCAACACCTCTCGATGACTCAAGTCCTCATATGTTACAACACGTGTTCGTATATGTTTGTTATGTGGCATTATGATCAAACCCATTAATAAATCATTTAGAATGTTTAAAATCGTTTAGAGTCACTAAGTATTTTAATAGGTTAACCATTCTATTTCGAACCTCATTTTACATTTTGCATTCACAAGTATTTCATACAAATACTAGAGTTTACTAACACTTGACAAAATATATTTTATTTTGACAAGCACTCTTTTACAAAAGGTAACTAGACATTTTATTAACTAGTTACATAATACATTTTACATGTTTACCTTGATAAACTTTTTAATCTAAAAATGGAAATACATGTTACATCATGTCATGCATCATCTTTCAAATCCTTGAAAGATCACTTGAATATTTTTGTTAGATTGACACTCAATATATCAAATGTGATCTTAGTAAGATTTGGTAATATCTTGGAAAGATTTGAAGAAAGATTTTTTAGATTTTCTGTCAGGCACCCACGGCACCAAATTGCATAAAGGACGGAACCCTTTAAAGGGCTCCTTAGTCCGTGGACGCTCCTGTCCACTTTTGGCTATAAATAGAAGCCCATTGTTTTCCCATTTCTTCACCACTTCAAAACACATCTTCTCCACCTTCTTGCATACATTTAGATCAATCATTAACAATGTAGTAACATACATTAAACACCCTAATGATCATGATCATAATGCTTCTAACATTTATCTTTGTTGTAAGCATACTTTGATCAACCAAGGAAATCTTGGAGATCTAGCCATCCTCACTCACCACAAGTCAAGATCTATCACAAGAAGTTTAGGGAACTTGTGATCTTCATCATGAAGGCTTCCTATCAATGGAAGTTCATTTAGAAGTAGTTATTCATATTCATTAGACATTTGTGTCATGGATCATTAGTGTAAACATCATTGCATCATAACAACACTTTCACCAAACTAGATTAGATGGTTTATGTGTTTGTGCCATAAACACAAGGTTTATTATGTTGGGCCATAAAACATATCGGGTGGTTGTACCCTTGAAAAGAACTCGACATCTAGCTTAGTGTCGGAAATATTGTATAAGCGACGTTAGGTTGGTTCTACTCGAACTAGAACCCGGTATTTAGCTTTGTGGGAAAAGTGTAGCGACGATTGTAAGGTTTTCTCCACGAGAAGCGGAGCTTGTTGATTTAGTGAAGTAACTCGAGTTGGGTACTCTGGGAGTGGAGTAGGCGGAAAGGAGATCCGTGACCGAACCACTATAAATCCTCGTGTTCGGTTTGCGCTTCCTTTCTTTATCTCTTTACTTTTATACTTGCACTATACTATTGTTTGTGATGTGGTTTGATGTTCATGATTGTGTGACAACTTGGTTTACCATGCTTTATATTAGTCACAAACAATAATTGGTACTTTCATATTATAACAAGTTTAATAAGCGATTTGATACTAAAGATCTAAAGTTTTTAAACCAGAACGTATTCACCCCCCCTCTACGTTTCCACAATAACCATTATAACCATAGTGGTTACAAGACCAAGTTACTCCTCATAATGTTCCTCCATTATAACTATAGTGGTTACAAGACCAAGTTACTATGGTCTTAACTACGAGTTTGAAACTGCTTATTAATAGCTTAAAGCATGCTTATTATTAGATTAAAGCAATTACAAACTAATTCCAGCAGTACTAGCAGTAGTAACTCTGCCAACAATAGTAACATTAGTACTAGTAGTAGTAACTCTGCCAACACTAATAACATTAGTGCTAGCAGTAGTAACTCTGCCAACTGTAGTAACATTAGTACTAGCAGTAGTAACTTGCTGAAGGATTGAACCAACCACTATTAGAGTCACTGTAATGAGGGACTTAATGGGTGTACATTCCGTACCTCCAAACCCATTTCCAAATATGATCATATCCCTTAATTGAACTAAATTTCCAAAAGCGTTCACCAAAAGCCACTCTTGTTCCAACCATCCATTTAAACCTTAATTAGTCGCGGTCTGGTTTTGTTCCAATAATGTCAATAAAGGAGGCCTTAGCTATGTTTCTTAAATTTCAACAATTTTCCTAAAAATGCATATCACCAAGCGTGTGCTCTTGTCAATTAACGTCCCGATGCTATCACCGAACACTTCTCCCTACAGCTAGTCTTTTCTTTCCTCGCATCCTATGAGGCAGTGTCTCTCATTGTTGCCATCAACCTAAACGAATGTCCGTCGCCCCAAGCAAAATGAAATGTCAAAATTATGCCTGACATGAGTTATAATACCATGTTGATTCATTTAAATGCAATCTGTCTCAACTAAAGTTTTAGAAAAAGACAATAAAAATAGAGTTCCAATTAGACGGAAAGATTATATATTCTGAATCAAAAGAACTTGAACATGTTGCATGTATTCTTCTTTATATCTGCAGTATACCAAATTTGACTTGGCGTAAGTGTTGTTTTGCAAGTTAAACACTTCTAATTGCAACTCCAAATTTATATCCATCCAGCCTGAACAATCTATTTGGACAAGATGAAGTAAGCAAAGTTTTGGTCTTTGGAACAAATAGTCCGATAGTTCTATTTCTGTTTCGCCTCGGTTTCCATATATAATTGTATCATGCTAATAGCATTAGACGACATAGAATAAATGGACATGATCAAAATCGTATAGGACGGCTTGGATTAAGTCTTAGGACTTAGCTCTAAAATCTGTTAAGAGGAAGACCTTAAAGCTTGATATAGTATTGCAGATTATAATCTACTTATGTCAAGAAAACGATATAAGAGGCTTTTACATTTGAGTACATTTTTGGGGACTTTGACCCACTTAATCTTAATCTATTCTATTTTTAGTTAAACGTTCAAAAACTATACCCAATACACAACCCATACATTATGCAACCTCTAGTCTACTCACAAGTGTATAATCAGCTCTTAATTCTGCAGGAAACACCAGCTGTACCTGGTTTTGAAATTTCCAGATCACCAGATGCAACTTACAGCAATATATATACAGCTAATGAAGACGAAGCTCGGGACCCTCCCGTAGTCCCGCAACACTTGCAGCACACAGTATTGTGCTATCCCAACAATTTTTACACTGGTGCACCCCTACCCAACCCTCAACATGTGGTTCTGAACCATCTTTATATCGAAAACCGAGAAGCCCCAAGGTCACTTGTGGCACTTGGGCTCTCACATCGGTTTTGAACCAAGAATATAACGGTTGTACACTTGTACTCTATAAACCGATTCAAAGAAGGTGAAGTAGTAGCATGGGACTGATTTTTTTGGTCAATGGTAAAAATTGGTAGATGAGAGCAGTTATGACTTATGACCAAATTCAGGTTCTTGCATTTACATCTTATGGACTTGAATAAGGTGACCTTTTATGACCAAATTCAGGTTCTTGAAGTTACAAGTTGTTACTGATTTTCCAAGTCTATTAGTAATGCCAAAATGACTTGCACCACTTTTTATGTAAGTTGTATGTTAATATGGACTTTAGCTATCTGCATATACATTGCATGCTCAATGGATAACATGTTATATATAGAGAAATTAAAACAAAAGTTTTGAACAACATATACAAATTTAAGCTGCTAGCCAAGACTTAAAAGTAACACCCTGTGTAAACATGATCATGGGCGGGAAGGAATCAATTATCATCTTCAGGTCGAATTTTACTCCAATTTTTGACTCGTACGATGTAATGGAGCTGTAAATGTTCTTTCGAGGCATATTTTGATAATTTTAAACTACATTACTGAAATGGTTATTAAGGGCAAACTACAAAAATCTGAGATATTTTAAAATTTACACTATTTTTTTTTCACGCAAGACACGACGAAATGACCCTCCCTATCTCCGCCCATGCGGGTACGTTATAAAACTGTATTTAGCAACGTTTTTAGCACAAGATTTCGTATCCGTTGGTACTTTTGTAGAACAAAACAAGATTTAGCCCCACAAGAAAAAGATTTATGCGGAGTTTTGACCCTTAAATGGAAGTTTTTTGAAGTTTACAACCTGGCGTATTGACTTGGGTACTAATTAGTGACAAGCTTTTCGTATAATGAGTGACAGCCTTGAGTGAACATCCAAATCGTGACTACTAATGTTGTGCCCACTTTCTAGCTGTTAATGACTAAAACATGGCAATCACTAATAAAATTTTTCTTGTAACGCCACAAAAGCATGCTAGCGATGTTTGCATTGACAGTATATTGTAAATCTGAGCATAACACTGTTTTAAGGATTAAGCATTTAACTTTGTTGTCCATTTGGAGTTTCATGGATGTGAAAGACATCTTCATACCACAAACATGCATATTAGTGCTGTACATTACGCATTACAAATGTGATCTTGTGTTGTCCACGTCCATTTTGATGGTTTATCAACTCCCGAATTTTAAGTCATTTCACTATATACCAGTGTCTTTCAAAAGTTATCAAGTATTATACTTATGTTGATGTTTCAATAAACGGTTTCATAACATTTAGTTAGATATAACACGCCGAGCATAATGGATATCAAAACATGTAATAAAAGATAGTGGAAAACATTTTTAAGGCCATTTAACTAATAGTCACATAGTTAATCGAATAAGGTACTATTTTATAACTTTATAATCATCACTTAAACAACTTTACGATTTAATGTTAATTGTTTAGTACAAAAACATTATTAAAAAATACAGTACTATTTAAATTAACTTTTATCTTTTTCTTTTGTCAGAAAGGAAACACTAAAAAACAAAAAAAGACTAGTATCCAAATCCAATGATTTTTGGGAAGGCATGGAGGAGTGACAGTGATTGGAGCACGGAATAGCTGTTTCTGTTTTTTCGGTGTCACGGATACAGTCAATCTTTAACGGTAAAAATTCCCGTGAGCCAGGTAAACAGCTACTCATGTTTTAATTGGTCCAAACAAAATATAAACATCATCCAATTGTACCAAAAAGCTGATAATAACCAAAGAGATTGGTTGCGTTCAAAAAACCAAAGAGATTGGTTGATTCTGCTTACGGATTTAATTCAAAAAGTACATTTAAATCTAAGATATGATTGTTATGACCAAGCTTATCAGTATTTAAAATCGATGTCCTTAGTTTAGAGTGCTAGATACGGTAGCTCAAGCCACTTTGCTAATTCAAATACTTCAACAACTCTTTTTTTTTTTTTTTTTGTAAACGATTTTCTCGGTAAATTTAACATTAGCAACTCACTTTTAACACTCACACATCATAATACTTCATACTTCATAGCTTGAGCCATTTTCACCTTTTAAGACTCATCATTTTATTTTCTATTTCATTTTTTCAAACCAACTAATTTTTTAATCGTTCAAATAAAAATACAAATTACATTTCTATAAAATAGTTACAAAATAAAAAAATCTAAAACTTTTCTTAAAGTCCAACAGCCCCATTGTTCATAAGTAAGTAAGCATCATTGTGCATAACTCGAAAATCTCGTCACTATGAATAACAAGTCTTGTATTTACTTCAACCTTAGTATAAAAAATATCCAAGAGACCCACTATTCATAAATAAGTAAGTAGCCTAGTAAGACATTTAAGCGGAAAAAAAAACATCTTCTTCACATTCTTTGCATGCGCGCGCGCATACACACACATTGAAACACACACACATTAAAAAAACACAATACAAAAACAAACACAAACCCATTTTTAAATCACATTAAAAATATAAAACACAAACACAAAACTCATGCCTTCCAGTTAACAGGCTCAACAATTGGCACAAGGGGAAGAGGAATCGATACCGTGGCTCGACT
>CM040246.1:129583139-129609484 GCA_022545495.1 Chrysanthemum lavandulifolium | reverse complement strand
CGCCTCCGCTCTAACTGCGGGGGAGTATTAGTCGTTATATTGTATAGCCCATTTGTAGTCTTTGTGTAATGTAGCCTAAGCCCACAATCTAGAACCATCTCTGTATCTTATATATGGTGTAGATGTCTATCAATAATATTAAAGGAATCATAATAATCAATACCGAGATGTACTTTATCCAAATGTTGTTTCGTTTAGTGTGCTGCAAAGTTGCAGTTACACATGTGTTTTGTGCAATAATTATCGGGGTTGTTTATGGCTTTCTAGCTGCAAAAATGTGCGCCAAAGCATTGTGTTCTTTTGTGTAAAACTCAGACAAAAATTATGGTATGTTTGCATACCAAGATACTCCTATTTTGTGCTATGCAGTTAGTGCATATAAATCTAATGTATGCTTTAGAAAGTTTGGCCAGTTTTTTATGCTGCAAATTCTTGCAGCAACCATCCTTGCAATCTTATGCCTTTTACCGTTGCTATCTTCGACAAACTGGTCGCTCCATATTTAACGAAAGCACTCGCAGCAACGCGCGGGCTCGAAACCTCGTATTGCTAAGTACCAGTTGGTGGACATTCTTACAAAGGCTCTAAGTCAAAATCGGTTCTTTTATACTATCCAAGATCGGTTTCTCCAATGGAGCCTCGATCTTCCGAGGGCGCATTTACCATACCTCATCAGATATTATCATTCTGTTTGTATATCTCTTACTTTCTAAATGGCTTATTGCCTATTGGTGAGAGTACTTTTTCTACAACTACATCAGTGACAATCCTGTGCTAGAATATTTCTTTTTCAATTTAAAGAATTGTCCTTTATCAAATTCTTTTTATTCACCTATCTTTTTCAACTTTAAGATAGTCACACAACAAAGATTGAACCAACCCTCATGTGGTGTGACAAAAAGCCTAACTTCACGCCTCCTTAAATAGTTAAATAGGTACACAAATATTGACCGCATCATTCGATAAAAAAACACATAAATAATGCTCATCTTGATAAAAGTACTTAAGTAATCTGTAGCTTATATTCATAGAGAAAAGTTAAATATGAAAATTAAGACAAAAAAGGGGAAGGGTACGGTGATGGGTGTTGAACTTGTGACCTCTTGTATAATAGGTGCACATGCAACCATCACGACAGCCTCCCAACTCATTTATAAAACGGCACTAGTTTTTATTTGATGTTGTTTCACTAAGCTTATCAAAATAGCTTATTATTTTTGTTGCATTATCATAATACAAGCTTACCCAAACACTATCAGAAAGGTACTTAAAGCTTATTGCTAAAGCTATAAGCTTTTGTGGATGAACCCTTTTACTTCAATAATCTAAACGATCCATTATATAAGCTAAACAATTCCCTTTAAGTTATTTTGACATAATATTTCGAGCATGGTCAAGTGGGTCTAAGTTCTAGCATTAAGCTTATATTCATAACGTAATTGCCACTCCTTCACAACAGAATTGGCCAAGAAGTTACATTGGAATGTACTACTTAATTGTCTCGGTTTTAAAAGTGTTTGAAAGTAGTGTGTCGTTCAAACTAACTAGCATGACTTGAAGTCACTTAACTTGGTTTTAAGTGTTCGAGCATAAGTAAGTATGGTTGTGAGTTTTCAAGGCATAAAAAGGTTTAAACTTGAACTTGAAAAAATGAAATTTGTGGGACATAAAAATAATAATTAGGCTTTGGTCATGGGCCAAAATGGTGGTGGGGTGAGGCGGTATCGTGAAAAGAAAAAAAGATAAAAACTTTGGAAGATGTCACAAATGGGTATAGAACTTGTTACGATTTTTTTTAAACGGCACCACACTTGAAATCGACCCTTCAGTTAAATCATCTAAATGGGCAGGCTCTGGGACCCGAACCACTAGGAGAGATCCGCGAAGAAAACCACTAAAACTCACGGCTTTGCACTAGGAGGAAAACTTGGATTTTTTAAACTTCAGAAAAAGCCCATATAGCCAACTAAACTAAGCCAGTTGGTTAACAAACCATCGATAATTGGTTTTATGTAACATTTTTTAAACCTATGAGCTTTTATGAGAAGTTTAGCTAACCATCGCTTTATACATTTAGTTTAGCTAAAAAAACAACACATTAGTCATTTTGTAATATTGAAACTAACGATTTTTATTTGATTTTTCACTTGCGCTTTCATGTAGTTCGTTTATAGTAGTTGTGACAATAATGATTAAGATTATTTGTTGCTGACTTGAATTAAAATCTTTAGGTAATCACAACTTTACAAAGTCTCAAACAAATAATTATCGTACTTTCAGATTGTCGAACCACATCAAAACACTATTTTTGCTATCTAATTGTTATAGCTAAGCACCTAAATTATTTTATGAAGCACTCCTATATCCTCCTACACTTTAATCCTACTCATCCTTCTATCCGTATAAAAATATACTCGTGTCTTTCACTTATTATCACTCTTTAGTTAGATCGTCAATTTTTTACGTATCAGACCATGTATATATAAAGATATGTAAAATCATTAAGCAGGAAGAAATATTATCTCTCTATTTTATGTCATCTAAGCACTTCAAAAATCATGACTAAACACTCTTTTTAATCCTAGTTTAGCTACTTTACTTTCAAAGTCATAGCTAAAACTAGTTTTAGCAATTTTGAAACGAAACGTGTAGGTGACACTTGGCATACTTTCATTACTTCATAAAAGTTTGTTAAACTTAAATGACTTATGTAACAGTAAATTAAAGCACATTATTATGTGTCACAAATTTCTCGTTTTTGAAATCAAAATTTAGAAAAATTTCACTTGCAAGCAGTAAATATCAACCCCAATATTAGACAATATTTTCTTATAACATATAACTTACAATCATTTTCTTAAAATAATAACGATAAACTAGCAAGATGCTAAGGGTATGTTTGGCACGAAGCGGTGTGAAGTTTTTTGACAGCGTTTGATTTTGATAGTCGTTTGGCGAAAACTCTTATAACCATACAGACCGACGAAATCTTAAGCTTACAATACTGACAAACCAACCCTACAACCTAACTACTACATATATGCTTTCAAAAGTTTGGATAAGATAAATCCTCGATCGTCATACCCACCAATCTTATTACAATTTAAAACAATATGTAATTTAACTATCCAAAACAAAATCTTAAATAAAATCTTTTACACATTTTACTTACATTAAAAAAAAACGTATCACTAAACCAATTATAATAGCTTACCCTAAACAAAATTAGAGAAAAAATAGTAATACAAAAATTACACCATTATTACATATATTCTAGATATAAAAAGATCTTTGTCTAAAATAAAAAACAAAGGTCTTTTAAGTCTAAGGCTAGACGCAGTGGAACAAATTAAATCGGTCGGTCATTGGATTTGACTGATATTTAAATCAGTCGATCCCTTTGTTTGTAGAGCATGGGTCAAATCTCGGTCGTCGAAGAAAAAAAATACACAATTGGTTAAAATTTCGATCGATACTTTTAAACACATAAATGCAAAAATTATATTATCGTTTGATATTTAGAAAAAACAACTTTCGGTCATCGACTGTGACAACTTGATCGTGGCTGATCGCCGGAAACAGAAAGCTATGAGTGTACCCAACCTAACATGCGAGACACAATTAGAAAAAGTGTCCAATAAACGAACTTTTCCCCCCAATTGCATGAATCATGGTCAATAAATAAAAAAAAAATAACATAAAAGAAAAGAAAAAAGACAAACCCCATTAACCCATTTGCATCTTTTCTCACTGTCACACACTCATTCACACACACTTACAAGAAAACATACAACAGTTGAATTTTGCTAGAATCTTGTTGAAATTAACAACATTAACATAATCTTTAAGGTAAATCACTTTCTTTTTTCACTTTCTTTTTTTAGTTTTTTGCATTGATAGATTTATGTTTATTGCAACTAGTTGTTTGTTTTAGTAACTTTTTTTTTTTTTTAAATGTAAATTTTAATGTTGAATCTTTATGATGTTTAACATTAGTTTAGTTAAAACCCTTTTAGGAAATTTTATTAATTTTGTTCAATGCCTTATAATTAATGATCACTATAGGTTATTTTAGTTTGAGTTTGGGATCTTGTACCTTTGGCATTAATGTTTGTACATTAGCAGTGTTTTCAAGAAACTGGTTTATTGGGCTAAAAGCATTTATCTTAATCTTTTTGCTTTTTGATTTGTTAGTATTGATTCTTGGATTGGAATTGGGTCGTTTTCGGACTAAAGGTAAAGTTTTTGATAAAATTTAGTTAGCGAAATTTGGTGGGGGTGGAATAATCATAACGTGAGTTGTGGAATGATTTTAGGTGTAGATGGGTCCCCAAGTGCATAATGCACCTTCGTATGGTGGCTCTACGCGTGCTAATCGTTCTTCTGGGAGTTTTGATGGAGGAAATAGAAATTCTGATCCGTCTATAAAGTATGCAAAGATGTACTAAATACGTTGATTTTCGGTTCTTTCTTTTTTAAAGGACTTGAAGAATTTAATGGTGTTTGTTACTGTTTCTTAGGCAAGATGATGCATCTTCTATTCCTTTATCAGCTCGCCTTCCTGCATATCATGCGAGGTAGCTAATAGCTTTTGTGTTCTGATTAGTATTTGTAAACCCAATGTATATGTGATATATATAAATATAATTATGTTTGCCATGAACTGATTTCAGTGAGCTAGGTCCGTGGCCTGCTGTAATTACATATGATGCATGTGTGCGGTTGTGTTTGAAGAATTGGTCCATAGGCTGTCCTGAAGCTCGTGCCTTCTTAAAAAATGAATGCTCCCTCCTTCGAGATGCCTTTAGGTAAAAATATTGCTCTTCTACTTTTTGGATGATTTGTGCCAGTTTTGTTTTTGGTTAAATTATTGTTTTTCTCGTAGCTTGGATAAAATTTTATTACAACCGGAAGAAGAGTTACTGAACAAAAAAACTTCAGAAGTAGTTGTTCATGGAGCTATCAAGAAACAACAAAAAACATGTGGAAAGCTAAGAGTTCAAGGTATGATTTATAGTCTTATATCAAAATTTAATTCACATTTCACGGTATGCATATCTGATTTCTATTTTTTCTTCTTCTTATTTTTTATTTAGTACGAAAAGTTAAATTGGTCTCGGATCAACCTACTGGCTGCACTTTTCAATCAATAAAAAACCCTCCAGTGGAGAAGCTGCAAAAGTTGAATCGCCGTTTGTCATTCATGAAAGCAAGGGTTTATTCAGAATGGGAGGCGTTAAGTAGAGTTCGGGTGGCACCAGTTATTTCTCCTAATGGATCACTTTCAGATAAGAGTTTGGCATATTTACATTTTGGCACACGGTATTTGAAAGATGTGTCAGGGATCGTTAAAGTTGGTATAACAAGTTTGCATAATGCTTCAACACCTCGTGAAGCAGTACAAGGTAAAAATATATCTATACTTTTTTAGTTTCATTTTTTCAGATTTCTGCTGTTAACTTATTTTTTGAATGACAATGCAGAAACGTATATATGTTCACTGAAATTAAAAAGTTCGTCCGATGCTGATGTAGCAAAGATGCAAGCGGGATCCAGTGAAAGTCATGTATTGTGTGTGCATCCTCCCTATACTTTCCTTCTTGATCTAGCAAAATATAAATGATTAATATATAATATTTTATTCAAATGCAGTTTGGCAGATGGCTTGAGGGATGATTTGATTATTGAAGTTGTTGATTCGAAAGGAAAATATTGTGGTCATGGCGTAGCTCAGCTGGTAGATATAGCGGATGATCCGGTATGGTTAAATACTTTAACTATAATGAATTTAGTATTCATATGTTTAAGATGTCTGATAAAGAAAAAATTATTATAGAGCGATAAGGTTCGTTGGTGGCCAATATACCATGAACCGGATCATGAGCTTGTCGGAAAAATACAACTGAATATACACTATTCAAGCAGTGCAGATGAGAATAACAATGTTAAGGTAAACTAAATATAACGATTTCTAACTTTTTTGGCAAACATTACTCCTATGAGAATTACTAATACTGTATATTTAATTTGTCTCTTTTATAGTGCGGTATAGTTGCTGAAACGATAGCTTATGACTCTGTTTTAGAGGCAGCAATGAAAGCCCAAAATTTTAAGCAAAAGAATTTGTTGCTTCATGGACAATGGAGGTGGTTGGTAACTAAATTTGCTTCTTACTATGGGGTATCTGATGCATATACCAAGCTCAGGTGTGTTTCATTTCGAAATGTATATCCATATCATTATAATTAAGCATGGGCGATTTTATAATATAAATGTTTGTTGTTCAGATACCTTTCATATGTCATGGATGTGGCCACACCAACAGCAGATTGTCTAAATGTGGTATATGACTTATTCTCACCAGTGATCATGAAAGACAATGACACGTTGAGTTCCCAAGAGGTGAGAATAATTTGTGTTTTTTGATTGAATCATTGGACTGCAAATTACATGACTCGTGTACCCACAACACAAATTTCTAAGGATTTGATTTAGATGTTGTAAATTCGACCAATTGACTTATGTATGAGCTGATTTGGGTTAGGTCAAATTAAGGAATGTAGCTGAAAAGGGAACAGGTCAAATGGGTCGAGAGTCGCCCAATGAATATTTTCAATGTAAACAACCCCGTCGTTATGTTTAAAGTTTTACAATTATTATTTTTATAACATATTGTTTTTAAATATAATTTATGCATTCTTTTTATGTAAGAAGAATGGACAGAAACTGTTAGCATGCCAACTTGGCCTGGCCGTTTCGACCTGTGCCTAAAATGACCCGTTTCAACCCAAGCCCATTTTGAATCGTTACCCTGCCTGACCTACTCATCTTGCTACCTCTAGTTTTTATTTAAGACTGTAAGAATGCCATCTTAAATAAGTAGTTAAGTCCATAAAAATATTTGTGTTTCTACTTATTAATAAGATTATGCCATTTTGCATAACGACATGGTGAAATAATTGCTGCTTCGTTCTTCCAGAATCGCATGCTGGGGTTGCTTTCTGATCAGATTGAAGAAACAATTGCATTAGTTTTTGAGAATTATAAGTCACTTGATGAAAATTCACCCTCGGGATTAACAGATACACCTAAAAATCTGGATCCATATCTCCTGCTTTAAAACCCGCATTAAAGTTATACTCTCTTTTGCACGACATCAACTCTCCGGAAGCACAAATGCAATTATGCAAATATTTTCAGGTATTAAAGTGTATAAATTCTGAATTTTTAATTTCCTTCAACCTCTTGTTTGCATCTTCTAAAGATCATAATTCTTCCAGACCGCAGTAAGGAAGATTTTAGGTAGACACTTGGCAGAAAGTAAAACCAATGAGTTTGTTTCCGGTAGCAGCGAAAAGTCAACAGTTGACCAGACTTCTTATACAACTGGTTATCAAAAAATGAAGTCGCTTTGTATAAATATCAGAAACGAAATTGTTAGTGATACAGAAATACACAATAAGAATGTGCTTCCTACGTAAGTGATCTTTTCTGTCTAAATTCAGTTTGTATACTTAAGCTATTATTACTGATAAGTGATAACTAATCGACTTCCACCTTTTGTTGCTTTTTTGTAGATTTGTAGACCTTCCAAATCTGTCTACAGCTCTATATAGTTTTGAGCTTTGCAATAGAATGCGTAGTTTTCTAGTTGCATGCCCACCTATTAGCCTCTCACCTCCTGTCACAGAGCTAATTATCACAACTTGTGATTTGCAGAAGGATCTGGCTTACTGGAATATTAGGTAAATGCTCCTTCTTTCATATGTTAATAAATTTCTTAATGCTCTAAAAGGGTTTATTGTGAATACTATTTATAAAATGACGCAGTCCTGTCAAAGGTGGCGTTGATGCCAAAGCATTGTTCGACATGTACATAACAAAAAGGATTCACGACAAGCACCTTGAATTGCTTGAATCCTGCAAGCTTTATAAGGTACATATGTCTATACTACGATATTAAATAAGTGCGTAAGTGTTGGGTTGATCCAATTCTTTTCTATAATAATTTAGCTATTTGAAATAAATGATGCAAGAGGTTTTAGGCGTTAAAAATAAATTTTAGGCGACTTTTGACCCCTTTGACCCATAGAGATACTTGAATTTACCCAATCATAAGCAAATGGGTTAAAACTGACCTATAGTTTTAGATAACATGGCTTAGTTGTATACTGTAGTACTTAAGTCAAGTTTGCCACTTTTCATATTTCGCTAACCACTACTTGCACCTTGCCAATTGACTACTATGTCCTCCAGTTGAGGTTACAGAGTGGTGGACAACAACATTCTGCACCTGTTTTTGTTGATGATATGTACAAGCAGTTAAGGGAGACCTTGGGTGAATTTCAAGTCATTATTTCTCATTGGCCTGAATATACTTTGGCATTGGAAAAGGTATTTATCAGAAACAGTTAGATTTGTGGAATTTTATATCTGGTTCTTATTGTTTTTTTATTGCTGCTTACAGGTTATAGCAGATACCGAAAGGGTAATGATGGAAACGCTTGAAAAACAATATAGTGAATTCTTATCAACATTGAAGGAGATCACAATGCCGGTTAAGGCAGTACAATACGTTCAAAAAATTGCCAAAGGAAACTTATTACCTTACAATTTTCCGGAGGAGGTTAGATGTTTTCCCATATAGTAAAAAAAATAATATGTAGCCATGTAGGCTTATTTTCCTAGTGAATAATAAAATTTAATTTTTATTTACTATTTAATTTTTTGTTCTTCAGTTAGGAACTCTTTTCAACCTGATGAAGAAGATGCTTGATACGCTACAGCCTGAATTAGAAAGGCAGTTCAAGTCACAAAACTTGTGTGTTTCGGAGAGTGAAAATGCAGTTCCAGGAGAACTTCTTAGTGAAGTGACTGTAATGCTCAGAACTAAATTCCGAAATAATATGCAAGGAGCTGTAGAGAAATTTGTAGGAAATGTAAGTTCATTTAGAAAGTTCTCCTATATAGAATATATCTACTTTTGCTATCAATAAAAAGTAATAATAAAGTTGAGCTTTAAATTATATACAATCAGCGATTGGTGAGGTTTTAAGAATTTTGTATTCTGTATACAGACAAAGTTGCAAAACGCTACAAACTTAAAAAAGGTAATCCAAGAAGCAAAGGAGGGTGTTAGTGAATCCGATATAAGAAACAGGATGCAGCCTTTAAAGGATCTCCTGACAAAGATAATTGGTGATCTCCATGGTTCTCTTGAAGTTCAAGTCTTCATAAGCTTTTGTCGAGCTTTATGGGATCGAATGGGACAGGTGACATACATTAACTCCATGCTGTCTTATATTTTTTTCTCTCAGTTTTTCTAATATAAACTTTTTGTATTATGAAACAGGATGTGTTGAAGGTGTTGGCAAATAGGAAAGAGAACTCGTCTTATAAATCGGCTCGACTTGCAGTCTCTGTATGTGACAGCTCTTTCATATTACACTTGAAATCTTTATATTTATCAATAAATATCAGTAGAGGTGTTTTTTGGATCCAGTTACTTACGAACAGGTCAATTTGTGTTATAGTAAATCTCAAACGGGTCAAACAGGTCCAATATAACATACTAGTTTACAGGGCAACCAGCCAAACAGGTTGAAAGTTGACTAAAGTGAGTTTTGAAGGCATATAGTACATCCTAAACTGCGTTATTCAAAGATATAGATTATTATTGTAATATCATTTTTTTAGTCATATTTAATGCAATGATTGTTTATTAAATTTAGACATAACAGTGTTTTCGTGTCAACCCACTGGTACTAAAATAACCTACTTCGACTTGTTACTGAATTATCAACTTCTAAATGTTAGAAAATAGCGGCTAACTTTCTGAACCTTCAGTCCTGGCTAAAGTATATGCATTTGCTTGGCAGGTCTTAAACGAAACATTTATATCAGAAATGCAAGCATTGGCTGGACGTAAACTAGAGGATAAAGACGTGGAGGCACCGGGTCAATTTTAGAGGTGCGGTCGATGCTGTGCAAATGAGAATGGATATAACTGGTCTCTACTTGTGGTTTTACAACCCCATACATCAAACAGAACAACAGAGGAAACCTCATTTTTTGGGATATGACTGTAACTCATTGATTGTGGTAGTCATGTTTTAGGCTGTAGAAATTAAGAGCTTAGTGTATATATAGATATCAGATATTGAAGCATCTCTAGTTCAGAGGTGAGCTTCAAGTGGTTAGCGATGGGGTTGCAGCTGAATGAAATGATCATTTCATATTTTCACTTGGATTCCGAGAATTCACTAGTACTCCTGGGTACATAATTGAACATGTGCTCCTAACAATATTCTGCTAAGTATCAGTTAGAAACATTTTTAGATACTAAATATCATCCGTTGAGATGAACAGGATGTTACAAAGGTAGTTCACCTAAACAGTTTGGAAATGGAAGTGCACTTTTAACATCAGTCGAAAGAAGTTGAAGGTATATGCTTCTTATCAAATACTTCAGGTATTCTAGTTACAGTTATTAAGAAACAGTCGCTATATGAAAGAATAAGTAAAGTGGTAGTATATGCTATTACATTCGCTAGAGATCCTTAAGCAACTTTCGGACTTGCTCGAGTGTGACAAAGAGCACAATAGTAAATGGTCCCTGTCTTGATATAGTAGGAATGAACCCCTTATAAAGTGCCATCGGTCCTTCCGCTTTTACAGTTCTCACGGTGCAATCTACTGCACCCGTGTATGGTGGAGACTTTCCGGCCTCCACCTTCATATTCATAACACGTGTCTTAATCACATCTATAGGGTTTGTTACAACCGATGCAACAAGCCCTGCACCAAAACTCGCGGTCACGTGTGTCCCTAACCCATCTTTCATCAAACCCTTGTTTAATATCGTCTCCTTAAATTGATCGTATGATGCAAGCTGCGATGCTGTAACCAG
Organism: Chrysanthemum lavandulifolium; assembly: GCA_022545495.1. Classification (NCBI taxonomy): domain Eukaryota; kingdom Viridiplantae; phylum Streptophyta; class Magnoliopsida; order Asterales; family Asteraceae; genus Chrysanthemum; species Chrysanthemum lavandulifolium. The sequence continues at coordinate 129,598,575 of CM040246.1, read as the reverse complement.
CATTGCACGGTTCACTGTAAGCATTGAGCCTCGCCATAAGCTACCAATCCCTTCATTTTTCGTCATTTGTGCTATAGCGTCCACCACACTCTTGTAGTTACGTCGCTGTGCAGCCGGGACACGCCCATCGGCTTGCATGCGTACCATTGCCACGTCTGCAGGGTTACCCACGGCCGCACCTATCCCTCCCGCGATCAATCCAGCACTTATTTTTTGCCATAATGGAATGATCCCGGTGTTTGGATCGGTCCATTTTGTTTTCATCATGTCATATAGGCCCATGCGTGTCGTGGAATATAGTATTTGTCGTAACATGGTGGCAGACACGCCCGAGAAAAGGGCGTGAAAGCCATCATGTTTTATGATTTGCATCCCGACAATAATGGGGCCTACGCGTGGAGGTTTGCCGATTGCAGCTCCTGTGGGGTGATTCTCCCCTTGGAGCTGCATCCGAACCTTAATGAGATCAAGTGGATGGGTGGAACATCCCGCGATTATCGATGCTATACCACCTTCTACGAATCCTTTCAATGCCATTGATTTGGATGAAATTTGCGTATTGAGAAATATATTTTGTAGTTTTATGTGATCGTGATGAAAGGCAGATGTGCATGTGCTAAAATGCCAATACTCAACAAGATGAATGGAATCATGCTTTTGGGGAAAACAGTGAGTAATAGCAAAGATATATGATTGGAATGTTAGCATCATTTAAAGAAATATTTCCTTTTGTGTCACATACATGTACGTGTAAATTAAATATGGACGAAAAACATTAAAAATAAATAAAAATACTAAGTTTTCCATACTTGTAAGAAATTTAATTATGAGTTAATTACATAAATCGTCCTTGTGGTTTGGTAAAAGTTACGGATCTTGTTCATGTGGGTTTTTTTAGCGGGTTTCGTCGCTTGTGATTCTAAATCTTACGGATCTTGTCACGTATCGGCCGATCTCAAAAAGGACCTCCTTGAAAATACTCCCTAACGTGAGGTTAACATTGTATTTTGGTTTTAACGATCGTTATACAAACCATGCGACGATTTATGTAATTTACTCTTTAAAAAAAGTTTTTTCTTTTCAATTTTAATATTCAAAATATTTATAACTTTATTACGATTAAATTTTTAATAAAAAACTTTTTTTAAATTTAATTTTAATTTTATTATAATAAATTTGAAAAAAAAAACAAATTTTAATTTTATTATAATAAATTAAAAACTATTTTTAATTTTTTTAAATTTAAAAAAATCAAAAAATTATAATAAAACTAAAAAAAAAATTAATTTTAATTTTATTATAATATTTTTTTTTTTTTTAAAACTGTTTTTTCTTTGAAAAGAATTAATTTTATTAAAAAAATTAAAATAAAATTAAAAAAAAACAAAAAAAAACTTTTTTTTATTTTTATTATAAAACGGATGAAGACGTATAAAAACGTTTTTATACGGTTTTGTCCGTTTTTACGTTTCATTTGTTTTTATACGGTTTCGTTCGTTTTTGTATGAAAATGTATGAAAACAACGTACAAAAATGTATGAAAACGTACAACAACGTTCATACGTAAAAAAACGTTGTTGCACGTTTTCATCCGTTTTATACGGTTTCCTTCGTCTTTTTACGTTTTCATACATTTTTGGACGTTGTTTTCATACATTTTTGTGCAAAAACGAACGAAACCGTATAAAAACAAATGAAACGTATAAAACGGACAAAACTGTAGGAAAATGTTTTTTTATACGCCTTCATCCGTTTTATAATAAAATTAAAAAAAGTTTTTTTTTTTGTTTTTTTTAATTTTTTTAATAAAATTAGAAAAAACAGTTTTTTTTTAAATATTATAATAAAATTAAAATTAATGTTTTTTAGTTTTATTATAATTTTTTTGATTTTTTTTAAAACTAAAAATAAAATAAAAATAGTTTTTTAATTTATTATAATAAAATTAAAATTAAATTTAAAAAAAATGTTTTTTTATTAAAAAATATTATCGTAATAAAATTAAAAAAAATTTGAATAATAAAATTAAAAAGAAAAACTTTTTTTTTTAAAGAGTAAATTACATAAATTGTCCCTGTGGTTTGTATAACGATCGTTAAAACCAAAATATAATGTTAGCCCTCACGCAGGGAGTATTTTCAAGGAGGTTCTTTTTGAGATCGGTCATACGTGACAAGATCCGTAAGATTTAGAAACCATGAGACGAAACCCGCTAAAAAATCACATTGACAAGATCCGTAACTTTTACCAAACCACAAGGACGATTTATGTAATTAACTCTTTAATTATTGAATACTAATTATTGATATAATTCTTAACATGAAAATTGAAAGTGGCCTTAAGATTTCTTAGCTACCATAACATGCTTATTGTTGGCGTATGTATCCGGCGAACGTAGCCGAAGGGCTTAAACCGCCCGGATAAACATACAACCAAGATATTCCAAAAAAAAAAAGATATATATATATATATATATATATATATATATATATATATATATATTTTTGTCGAATCCAAGTATCAATTCAGAGACGACTTTTGTTGGTGTCGAATCCAGGTATCAATTAAAGACGATTTCGTTGGTGTTAATCTAGGGTATCAATTAAGAGACGACTTTTGTGCGTGTCGAATCTGAGGTTCTTCTTCCCGAGACGACTTTTGTTGATGTCGAATCTAAGGTTCTTACTCCGAGACGACTGTTTGGGATACTTTGGGTTATCCTGTTTTATTTTAGTTATTGTTTTATTTTGCTTTATTAGTTTACTTCTACGATTCGAACTTTGATTTACCGCTCGAATCATGGAAGATATAGATGATAAGTAGGCTCAAGCCCGTTTGTGGGTTTAGGGTCCGTTAGGGTTTCTATTATGTCTCTTACATTCTCTATATATTGTGATGGAATAATAAACGATACCTACGGGGAATTATGTAGTCTAACACTTTACACATAGTAATTCTGACAATATCATTATACTCATTCTCACGCCGGAGCTTGGTCTAGGGATAAAACCCTAGGCGAGGCTAACGCGTGTTTTCTTGATGTTAACAGATCCGAAGGACCTAATCCGGAGAGCTGAGCGAAAGGTTAGCCGAAGGATATTTGCTTTTTACCCCAACACTTATTGAATGTATGTCAATGAACGAAGGTAGCTTTAACCAAACGGTTTTGATATGCATTAGTTGTACATTGTTATGTTGTTTGTGACAATAAGTTTAAGATAAAATAAATAAATAAAACTCTTTGTTTATATGTTTCAAGGCAAACCTATTAAAATGATAATACATAATCCGTATAAGTTAAGAATCTCGATCAGCTTACGAAATCTATCAATATAATTTGATTTATCTAACGGTGATGTGTAAAATTAATAGCATGGGTCTCAAATCTAGGCCTGAAGAAAAATATTGATATGAATCAACGAATGTAAAGGGCTGATTGGCTTAATTGAAAAGAACGTGAAACATTGACAATAAGCCCAAAAAAATACAATGTAGAGTGTAAGGGTGATACATGAAATTAATCCATAAATTATTATAAATGATAATGTAAATAAATAATGCAATATGTATATACAGAGGTGATTTATTTTAAGAACAAGAAAAAATAAAGAAATTGAGAGAAAATCTAGACCACACAAATTATTAGATTTAAGATACAAGATTTAAGAAAAGAAAAAAAAGGACTTAAAGTGAAAATTTGAACTACCTTTATTCTAATTAAATCCACTTTCACTTCTCTTTTTAAAATATTACATATCTCAAAAACCGTAAACCGTTAACCTACAAAAATTACACCATCGTGATGAACATTTAATTATCTTTCAATAAGGCATTTTCATATACTTTCGACACACTTTTTTCTAGTCATTTTTTTAATTCATTTTTTTTAATTCGCGTTTTTTTCCGCTTTCATACGTTTTCGTCTGTTTTCATACATTTTCGCCCGCTTTCATACGCTTTTCTTACGTTTTTTACGTTTTCGTCGTTTTTACGTTTTACGCTTTCATACGTTTTCGTCCGCTTTTATACGTATTCGCCCTGCATTTTTACGTTTCTTGGCTTTTATTCGCTTTTACTGCTTTCAAACGTTTTCATACGCTTTCATCATTTTTTATATGTTTCGTCCGTTTTTATATGTTTTCAACCCCTTCCAACAACTGGCTAGACCAGCCCAATATTACTATAAATTAGTCAGCCCATTTTAAATTTTTGAATGAAAATTTGGAGTTCGCCCCCTCCATTCATATTGGCCATCTTTCTCAATTTAAGACAATAAATAAAGTTTATATGTTACTAAATGCTATTAATTGCTGTTTTTTTTGCTTGTTGCGGATGATTCTTAAATAAGTTGTTCCCGGGTAATGAGGGAATGGACTGTTATTACTTACTATAAATAGTATAATATGTACACCATTCATCCTATACAGTACACACTATTTATTATGTATTTTACATTAATTGCGACACCGGTTAGCCAAAACATTATTTAAAAATGCATATGATAGACTTTTAAAAAAAACTTACGATCCTCTTCAACTTAAAATCCTGACTCTAACATTAAAATTAAGTGTTCACATTTCTATTTTAAATAGTCATAAAATAAATGTTTACAATCCTCTTCAACTTAAAATCGACTCTAACATTAAAATTAAGTGTTCCATTTCTATTTTAAATGAAGATTAGTGTAAGCTAACTCCTCCCCGAAATAGATCTTGTATTAAGTATAATCCTTGATTGCAAGTCGCTAAGAAAACCAACACCGTTAGTCTCACCGCTGAACGGGTTCGCGGTCAACCTCCCGCGAGAGTAAGTGGTAGTTTTAGAGATAAAGTCGGTTCTAGAGAGAGTGTGTAAATGTTACCGTTTGAATAGTGGCGAGGCCTCTATTTATATGGTTGACATTTCATCGTGTTCTCAAGGTCACGAGCCATGAGAGCGGCAGTTTGTGAGTGGGGAGTGACGAGGTCAACCCGAGCTTGTCCGTTGTCGTGACAATGATGTTTTTAGGCGGGAGTTGTCCCGCTTTTCCTTTGGGGCTGCAGTGTAGACGCCCACCGAGCGAGATTCCCTACCTTAATCTTTGAGTGCGGTTGCGTTCTTCTGGACGTATCTACTATCCGCGGAATGGTTTAGTGACCATTGTCGGGGTACGTATCTAGTCCGCGACCGACCCATATGAGTGCCGGGGGTATTACACAGTCGTGTTTGGTCCGCGCCCAACTCGTATAAGTGTCGGGGGGTCATACGCGATCAAGTCCCCCCAGTCTAGTTGTGCTTGTTGGTCTTAGTACAAGCGCTGCTAGACTAAGTTATTCCATTCATCCGCGGTTGGGTGTATCGTAGGAAATCCTAGTCACTGTTGACTGTACTTTCCATTCATGCCAAAGATAAGCGTTGCTATACCTATCCTCGATTCGCGAACCGCCCTAAACCGCGTGTTTTCGATCGACATGACGTTTTGGGCGCTTCCATCTCGTCTGTTGATCTAAGCGGATCTAGACCGTTGGTTACGAGCCGGAGACGTGGCGCTTTTTCGGCCGCTCGATTGACTGTTGGTTTCACTTCAGGAGAGTATAAATACCCTCTTTTTACTTTCTTGGCTCTACTGCCATTTCATCTTCGCGAGTAAGAAAGAAAAAGTCTATCAACCCCGTGTGTGCGTCCTTAATTGTTCGGGTTAGGTTTTCTCCCTCCTTGTAGTTCCATGGCTAAAAACTTCGAGCGATTTTACTTGTAAGTTAACACGAAAGATCTTAGTGATTTTGCTCTAAATACCATATCCTTCTACTCTCCACCCTCTTCTTCCTAGTCCCGATCATACCATAAAGGATGCCCTCGTGGTAAGATAGGAGTATATACTAGATTTTTGAATTACGCAAATTTAGGATACCCCTTTCCGCATTTACGTGTAGAGTTTTGGAGTATTTTCGGATCCATTTGTCATAGTTATCCGTGTTAGCCGCCGCTAGGATTAGTCACTTTGAGATCCTTTGTTGCGTTCACGGTGGAACCCCACCGTGTCTTTGTTTATGAAGTTTTATTATTCCGGATGAAAGATGGTTGGATGACCCTAGAAGCGTAAGGGTCCTAAGTCATTGATTGTGCGGTTTGTTACACCGCTCATTTGGATTCTCGTAAAGAATTGGAAGGAGTATTTCTTTAAGGTTGTGCGACCGTTTTCCCTTTGGCTATCTCGTGGAATGAGAAGGTCTCGTTGACCGTGATCCACCTCCCGACCGACGCACGACATTGACCTTGAGTTATCAAGTCGTCTTGACACGCAGCGTGCTCCCTTTAAGAAGTTTCGGATCCTTTTCTTTGCGTGATTGGCCTTAGCCATGCCTAGGATGATGCTACTGCGCGCCTACCTTTATGGCTTTGACACCGAGGTGGGTTTTTCTTTTTAGGGTTTGTCGCGTCTTATTGTCTTCTTTCTTTTCTCATCTCTTTAGTTACTAACCCCGTGTTTTTTTTTTTTTTTTTTGTTTTGCGAGATGTCTTTATTTGCCTTTATCAACCAGTAGGATCCATTTGAGGTGACATCGGTGAGAGAACTTTGCTAGAGGGGAGAAGACGCCCAAGATGAAACTGCTGGCGTCATAGAGCCTTCGAGGACTTGATTACTTTGGTCCAAGAAACCACCGTGGACAATGTGAAGGCGGCTAAGGTAAGCAAGACTCTTGGGAAGAAAAGAGTCCGACTTGATGTTCCCGCCAAGCGGTAGGAGAAAAGAGAATTACTCCCGCACCGAGCGTGGTTCGGATCTATTCTTTGGTAAAGGTTTTGCCTAATAAAAAATGTTTTTTTTTTTTTTTTTTTTTTTTAAAGATTTATAATAACCCCAATGTTTCTTGGCTATGTAGGTGATGTCTGCGGGACCGATTCCGTTATGGAGCTCCGTGATGAATCCGACTCCGAGCCCGGCCACTAGATACGATGTTGCTTCTTCCGAGGCCACCCGCATCCGCGATCGGATCCGGATGCGACTTCAAAGACATCTACTAGCGTCCCTCAAGAAAATTTGGATGTTGAGATGTCCGGTCCATCCCACCACCACCACCGCAGCAGGAGAGTGTTTTCGGGTGAGTCTCCGCCGCAGACCACTGCTGTTCATCGTCATGCGCCTCGGATGATGACTTTTACGAGTGTCTATCTCGGAGACTACCGAAGCCAAGAATATATATGTCCCAGTGGCTCCCCACCAACGATTTCGCATGAACGACGGTTGGGTTTGCCGGAGTATCTTGGATAATCTTGCCACTCCGGCTATCTGCTCTACACCGCGTAACATGCCACATACTGGACTTCTTTGGAGCAAAGATAACACTATGACCATGCATTAGACTTGCATGTCTTCCGGCGCGCTTTGCGGTGGAGTTTGAACTAAACCGGACCAACAGTGAACAAGAGGCTCGAAAGGAAGGATAGAAAGGTTGAGGCTTTGAAGGGTAGGGTTCGTGAGTTGGAAACCGAGGTTGCGGAGGCTAAGGGGCTCCGCGATCATGTTGGTTTGCTCGAATCCGAGCTCTGGAGTGAAGAGGTTACGGAGCGCGCGTGGGCGCAATTGGAGGGCATGATTGCTCCTAAGGATGAACAATCGCTAATTTGACCGCTGAGAATGCCGAGTTGAAGGGTAAGGTTGTTGGGTTAGCTAGCGTGTGTGATGAGTTGAAGGTGCGGGTTAGGGGTGCAGGTTTCTTTGGAGGAAAAATTGAAAGAGTGTGAGAGAGAGTCCGCGGCGAGTATGATGGTCAACTTGCTCGGTTAGATCGAGGTTGGCGGAATCGAACCGCGATTTTGATGAGGACTTATTTAGAGCACTCTTCTTGCCATTGAAGGTAAGCGGTGGGTGATTGGGCATGGTTTCCGCAGAGCGTGGATGGCGTTTAAACAATCGGAGGAATTGCATACGCGGTTGGGAGATTGCATAAGTAAGGCCATTGATGAGGGCCGGCGGGCATTGTCCATGGTTCCAAGGGTTTAAAGTTGGAGCAGATCAAGGCTTACAATCCGCGGGCGAAAGAGGTTTACCGCGAGGTCAGTTATTCGCTTTAGCGATGTTCTTTTCCCATTCGGACTCCTTCGAGGCGTGCAAGGACTCTTCCTTGGAGTTCCTTATGTCCCAACCGGTGTTGCGGGAGCCAAAGTGGTTCGGGAATTCGTGTTTAATGCTCCGTCGGCGGAAGAGGTTGCCTTCCCAACTCCCTACTCCAAACCATTACTAGGAGTCCGTGTGCTATTGTCGCGTATAAGGAGAGGAAGAATCGGGCGTATGGTAAGAAGTTTGATTTGGAACCCCGAGCTTATTGTTTCGAGGTTGAGCACTGTGTTATCTCCACCGGGAGCCTTCCATGGTGATTGCTCCTCGGTCCGACCCCCGCCGCGATCACCGCCCAACCGGGAGGATGAGAAAGAGGAAGAGGAGAAGTCCACCCATGATGACATGTTCGATACGAGTATACTTGATCGTGCTGGGAATGTCTGAGGTAATCCTTTTATGGGCGGCATTTAGACTATGCCACCTCTTCAATCTATTGTGAAGCTTTACAACTTTGTTAGTTTCGTTAGGGTCGTGGTTGTCGCGACGCCTTTTTTTGTAAGCCGGGGGTATGCCCCCGTGTACTTGTAGAAAATCTTGCGTACTTAATGGAAATATTTGACTTGGTCGTACACATATTCTTTTACTTGTTTGCCGGAGTTAGTTGTTCCGGGCTTTGAGTTGTACCCTTGGCCGTACTTTGGGAGTCCGGGGGTAGTAAAGAATGGTCAATGGGCTTGCAATACCACTTATATGCCTGAGTCAATTTTGAGGTTGCTCGTCCTTTATGTGCAACACTGTTTGTCGCGGATGTGAGAAATATGCGAAAGATGCAAAAGTAAAAAATGCAATTGAATCTTTTTTTCGAAAAATTTGTAGAGCGGGTGATGAGTGTGTAAATACTCATCATTTTTGGTTTAATCTGAACTGCAAAACGCCTAAAAATGCTCGAAATGCATCAAAATCTCGAAAATATTCCAAAATTGCATTTTATATGTTTCGGATGCAAAATGTTCAAAATCGGATGAAAATGAGCAAAGTTTGCATAATTGGCGCTTCGGTCCCCAAGTTTCAAAAATTGTCGAAATAGTCCCCGAGCACATAATTTCAAAAGAAAATCACCAAAGGTCCTTTTAAATCATAAGTTGCCAAATTTAGTCCTTTGGTGAAAAATATAAAAGTTTGAGAAAATTACAAGTTTGGTCCTCAAGTTTCAAATTTGGCAAAATTGGTCCTCGAAATTTGAAAATGTCACTTTGGTCCTTGTACTTTTGGAACTTGTCAATTTCAGCCCCAAACATCTTTGATGAATTGGCAGTTCTAGTCCTTACAATTTCAAAAATTACAAACAAGGTCCTTATGTATTTAAACCTTTAATACCACTGACTTGTCAAAATTCCATTGACCCCTGCCATAAGCCAAATGGACCACATCATTAACACCTTGGACCCTCCCTATTATTTAATCGCCAACAAACAACTTTGACTCCCTTTCCTCCAACCTCACGGGTTACCACTTCTCCATCATTTCCCCCCCTGCAACACCTGCTAACACTCCACCATCATCATCCCTACCCTCCTCCAAACACAACAAGCCAAGGATGCATTTAATGCATCTTTAAACCACACACTCAACCTCCAACTGTTAAATACAGTTTTGGCGCCAATTTCCAATTGAATGGCCAAGATTGTTTCCAGACATCCAATGGCCCATATTAGTGCTGGGATATGTCCAGAGAGAGGAGAGAAGGAGTTTTGGAGCATATATAAAGGGAGAAGAAGCAACAAGACAGAGTAGTTAGTTTATTTTTAACAATGTATGTCGTTTTTTAGATTATCATGTCTTAAATAGTTTTCAATTGTATTTTCCAGTTTATTTTGTATCAAACAAAGGTTTAAAGTGTATTGCAACTCTCTTAAGTCTCAATTCCAGTTTATGTTCATGTTTCAAATTTCATGTTAACTGTTGAATTTTTCAATTTCAAACTCTGAATCTCAAGCTTTAATCAGCTTCTTTCCAAGTTAAAATAAGTTTATATGAGCTTATAATAGTTTTTATAAGCTTGAATTTAAGTTTCAAACAAAATTGGATTCGGTCAACAAAAGTCAACATGGAGCAAAATTGATGCGAGAAAGGGTAATGGGTGATGCAAACTTGGATTTGGGTTGATTTATAGCAATGTGGTTGGTTTTATAGATAGCGATTCTGGTTTCCATGTTTTCAAGCCATAGTGGCTAGGACCCATTGTAAGTGCAAATTTCAAGTTCATAAGCATAACTGCTTTTTGTAATTTTAAGTAGTTAAAACTGTTTCATTAGTCGTGTTTAGGACAAGTGAACTCAACTTAATCAAGAACATTAGCTAAATCGAGTTTGTCTAATTAAATTTGCTTATCAAGAGTTAATAGGGTGTTTGGTTTATAGCTTAATCTGTACTAAAGGTGTGTTCATTAGTTAAAATCTGTTGGTTCATGTTTGTTTAGTCCATATATACTCATTCAAGTCTTAGTTTTGTGCTGCAAGCTCAAGAAGTCAACATTTCACAAAATCATCTCAACCGCATCATTGTTGTGATTTTGGATTTGCAAACTCTTGATTTGTGTTTAGAAATCTTAGACATTGCTTGCATTGTGCTTGTTCCATCATATTACATCAATATCGACCTAAAATTGGTCTCAAATTTCATTTTGGTCAAAGTTTCTTAACCGCTTTAAAAGTCAAAACTAAAAAATGGATTTGAGCTAGATTAGAGGATTTTCATGAGCTCATCTCTAGGTCTTATCAAGTGAAATTTGTGGCTTCATAAAGTTCAACTGGTCTCCATTCTTATTAGCATTTTTGTAGAATTTTATAAATTTTTATAAGCTCCAGTTGAGCTTGTCAAACAGGCCTAACTCCCCTGCCACAACTCTCGCTTTAAGCGAGTTTTCGACCTTGTGCAGCCTCTTGCTGTGGCTCATAAGAGCTTCTCAAAGTCTAGTTTTTGGTGTACTTGATCTCAACTAGGTCTAGGATAGGTTCCAATTGCTAGTTTTCGCTTTAGCTTAATTTGTAGCTTGTGCTTGTGTCCAAAGTAGCCCCACAGAAACTGTTTTAGCTTATAAATTCAAATAAGCCAAATCTGTTCAATCAGCTTATTAGAGGTTAAGACTTGTTGTTTTAAGTTGCATTAGAGTATTTTTATCATATTAAAGCTTCTGTGTTTGTTTGGTAGCTTTTGGTACCCATTTGCTTATTTCAAGTGCTTATTTCTAAGCACTTGACATAGCAGTTTCAAATTCCTACACATAAGTACTTGTTTTTCCATTTTTCCTAGATTCCAAATATAATTTTAGAGTTTTCCTGAAATTTTCAGATTTTTCCAACACTGTTTGCTATTTTTCTTAATTAAAAACAGTTTTTAGGTAATTTTAAATAGCTTTTAATACAATTAATTAAGAAAAAGTTCAAAAAAAATAATTTTTCATTTTTCTTAGGTTTAGATAAATATAAAAGTAAAAAAAGTAATTTTCCAGATTTTTCATAGTTTATTTTGTAATTTTAGTAATTTAATTAGTTTTAAATAGTTTAAAATCCATAAAAATAGAAAAATAATCGAAAAATACAAAAATAGTTTTGAAAATTCTCTTTGTTATTTTAGATTTTCCAAGTCTTAATTTTATTTTTCTAGGTTTATTTCCTATTTTCTTGTAATTTAGGTTATTATTAAATAGTTAAAAATAGTTTTAATTAATAATAATTAGATAAATAGTTATAAAAATAATTTTCTTTTTCTTAAAATTTCTCATATCATTAGGTTTGTAAAAATATCATTTTCATATTTTTAGGATTAATATTGTGTAAGTTTCACGCTTTTATTTCAGACGTCACGTAGTTTTTAAATTAAGTTTTATAAAACATAAAATCAAAAACATCGTTTAAAATTAGTGATAGCGTTTATTTAATATAGTTAATCTTTTAATTTCCTTTAATTTGCATTTAAGCCTCGTAATTTGTTGGCTTTTTCGTAGTTATAATCATTCCCAATCCCTTTTTCCGCTCAAATCTCTCGATCACTATATCGTTTGGTGATTCTTCGCACGACATTTGGGACATAACGACCCGGGAAACCCTATACTCCCCGTGATCTTCATTGCATTCGTGTTGTCGCTTTTAAGTTTCTTACACATTATTCATGAGTGGTCACCATGTGAGAAAAACTTGACGGTTTGGGCACGGATCAAATTTTTGGCACGGGGAGTCTTGATTATCTTCCGCTTAGCGATTAGTAGTTTGAATACTCACTCTTTGTTTATATCATCCATCTCTATCTATATATATATCCATATTTTCTTATAAAAAAAATCCAAAACCCAAAACTTGTTTAAAAACGATAAAACACAAAATATTTTCCTTTTATTTCTATATATGTATCAAAATAAAAAATACAAAAGATTTGTCGTTTTCTTTAATAATAACAACATAAAAGATTACCACCAAGAAACCAAGGCAAAGGCACTACCTAGCTGGGGTGCGACCATAATAAGTTCCCGAACTAAAGATTTAAAACTTGCCTTTGTGTCCTTGTGATTGGTGTACCTTTTTCAAAGAAGCCATTCATCTTGTGATTATTGGTTAAGTTCATCGTTGTTTTGCCTCGATCTTGTTTTAATTGATTTTGTTGGTATATCTACTTGTCGAACCGAAAACCCATAAAGATTCTTCTCACCCCATTTTTATAAAACGCCTTCATAATTCCCATTTCTCCTTAACTCGAGTTTCCTTAGAGTTAACTCTAGTGTATGCGCACTCGCTCTTCTAGATCCGTGAGCCCATTTCGTGAGCTTGTCAAGATTCCAAGAAGGCGTGTCCGAGACTTCTGCTCCATCGATCGGATCGAGATCCGGATCGCTTCACACTACTTCCGTTATCATGGCGGAAGAACGCCTATATGTGAGCTTCTCCGAGCACCCATCGACGGGTATGGAGATGCTATCATTGTACCGACCATCGTTGTTGAAAATTTTGAACTCAAAACCGGTTATGAATCTAGTAACCTCAAATCGATTCTATGGTTTTGAGCGGGATGATCCTCATGCTCATATTCGATGGTTTAACAAGATTGCATCTACCATCAAGTATAAGAATGTCCCCACCGATGTGTTAAGCTTCTTCTGCTCCCATTTTCTCTTGAGGGCAAGCCCGGATTTGGCTTGAAAACAACCCCCGCCTATTGAGACATGGGAAGATCCGGTGAAGAAATTTGTGAATGAATTCTATCCACCTTCCAAAACCACGAGTCTTAAAATGAAATCATCAAGTTCACTCGAAGTTTGATGAACCCTTGATGAATCGTGGGATCGCTTTCAAGGAATTGCTTCGCAAATGTCCTCACCACAGTTTCTCCGAGTTGATGCAACTCGATACTTTCTACAATGGAGTGAGTCAATCGATCAAGATTCTCTCAATTCCTCCGCGGAGGAAATTTCCTAAGCAAAACCACAAAGAAGCTTTAGCGATAATTGAAAACAAGTCTAAAGTCCGTGACCGCACAAGCAAGCGGTTGTTTCCCAAGTCGGTGTTGGTCCTTCTTCTTCATCGCCCGTGAGTCGGCCTAGCACCGATGCTAAGATTGACAAACTCACGGAAGCTATCCAAGCTTTGGTTCTCTCCAACCAAAAGAAAGTCTCTTTTCCACAAACTTCACCTCCTCTGAAGTTAAGAAAGTGGAAGTCTGTGTTACCTGTGGTGGCCCCCATGCTTATTATAATCGTATGGCCACCGATGGTAACCCTTTGAAGCTAATGCGTGGGCGGGATCTCTAATCGGGAGGCAACCAATATCGTGCTCTGAGACCAACCACCGCCCTAACCACTACCTCGACCTCCGGTTTCAATCAAAACCGTAATCAGAATCAAAATAGACCAAACCAAGGTTTTCAAAACCAAGGTAATTTCGGTCAAACAACGGTTTTCAAAATCAAAATCAAAATTTCCAACATCAAGGAAATTTCAATAGAAACCTGTGTCGTGGAAATTTCAACCGGTATTTTCATGGTAACAATCAAGGAAATTTTCGTAATCAAGGCCCTAATCCTAACAATAGAGGCGAGAATTTTCCTCGTAAACTCAAGCTATTGTTCCAACTGGACCATCATCGATGAGTTGTTGAAACAATTCATGAAATCCCAAGAGGAAATGAATCGGTTGTTGGTTAGCCGATTTCGACATCAAGAAGTCTTTAAATGATCGACCCCGGGCTCGGTACTCTACCTAGCAACACGATCGCTAATCCGAGGGGCGATGCAAAGCGATCACAACCGGCGGTGGTGCTTCATATGCTTGGACCCGCTATTCCTACTACCTCTTCTTCTTCTCTCCGAAGGTAGTGGAAGCGAACCCGAGGCGATTAAAGGACAAGGAACTTCCTACTAATAACGGAAGTACCAAGAATGTCCATCCTCGTGTTGTCCGAAACCCAACACCAAACCCGAGTTGTTTTGAACCTCGGTTGGTAACCCAAAATCCAAAACTTCTATTCCTTACCCTCACGCTTACATGAGCAAAACTCCGCGAGAAAGCTAGTCATCAAATGGAAAAATTCTTTCAAATTTTCCAAGAACTTCATTTTGACATAAGCGCGGATGCTATCATGTTGATGCCCAAGTTTGCATCTACTCTTAAGCACATGTTGAGCAACAAGGAAAAGTCGTTTGAAATGGCTAAAACTCCTTTGAACGAGAACCGCCACCGTTTCATAAAGAAGCTTCCCAGAAGTGGGAGATCCCGGAAAATTTCTTCTTCCTTGTGTTTTTCCGGGATGATTGAATGCTTTGCCTTGCCGATCTTGGTGCAAGCATCAACTGATGCCTTATTCGATGTGGAAGAAACTTTCTTAGGAACTTATTCCTACCGCATGACTCTTGAGCTTGCGGATCGTTCTATATCGCGTCCTCTTGGCATCGCCGAGGATGTATTTGTGAAAGTAGGAAAGTTCCATTTTCCGGTGACTTTGTGGTTGTTGATTTCGATGCCAATCCTCGAGTTCCTCTCATTGTTGGGCGGGATTCCCGAGGACGGGCCGTGCTCTTATAGATGTATTTGAGCAAGAAATCACTTTACGTGTGGGTAATGAAGTCGTTACCTTTAACCTCGATCAAACTTCGAGGTACTCCTCAAATTATGACATCGAATCAATTAATCGAGTCGATTTAATTGACATTGCTTGAGGAGTACTCTCAAGAGTTTCTTGGTTATCTTCATAATTACGTGGGTGGGGATCCCACCACATCTTCTCAACCTATTATTGCCGACTCTTCCCTTCTCTCACTCCGTTTGAGGAGGTTACCTTCGGAAGAGATCGATGAATTTCTTGTTATCGATGAATCAATTCCGCTGGAATTGATGGTGTTTATGATTCG